>BGPR01022181.1:0-24708 GCA_013235015.1 Araneus ventricosus | reverse complement strand
GACTTTTTGACTGTTATGTAAGTGCCGACATCTTGTTAATATAATAAACAGCTTTCGTTTTAAAGTCAGTATGCTAAGTTTATTAAGTTGGTAATATGTGTTCCAAAAATTCCGGAGAATCAAGAATAAGTTGGAGGAATTTACCCAATATTGCAGATGCGTTGAACAAGATGTGCAGACTTCCTCACTGTTATGCAAGTGGCCATTTTTTGGAATGGACTTTTTCCAGCACTTTTGAGTGGTCTCATTGTTTAATCCAGGGAGCAGTGAAACGTTATCCACTCCCCAGTGGAACTCGGACGTGGGTGAGGTTGTGTTCGAGCTATTTCTGGAAGACAGAGCCCTCTGCCCCCGCCGGTTGGTTCGGAGCCAAGGGATCCGTACAAAGAATACGATGCTTAGCTGCGTTATTTTTAAGTAAAATAATAATGATATACACTTTTTTCCCTCCTTTTCTTCTGCCTTCTGCCAGAACTTGATTGCCGGCCAAGTTTGCGGTGGGAAAAGAAGAATTAAAAATTCGCTTCCAACTTTTGGGAGATTTTGGATCCAGGCATTAAATACTCTTATAAACGATTCTTTCAAATTTACTGTCTGCTTCCATTTTGACTCAGATATCGTTGGATTTTGCACAATTTGATTATATTAATTTTCAACGATCGATTTTTGAAAAGAAGAATTTAAAAAAAAAACCTATCGTAAGTAATCCAGGGATCCTTTTCTGTTGCTGTAAAACGCCATCGGACCGCGGTTCAAAATTACGAGTTCCAAAATAGCCCTCGTGTTGCTTTAAAACGGAACATTAACCCCTTAAGTGGTTTATTTTCTCAACTATCTAATTATATCTCCTATTTTGGAAATGCGGTGTCATTTTAGTTCATTTGTGAACCTAAAGGACAGTGTGATGTATTTCACCATAGCATGAATATTCGTGGAGATTTCTTTATCAAAAATTATATATTTATTGGACGTCTTCCACAGCACAAACATGTAAAACGAACACATACTCTTGCATCACAAACGTTACATCACTGACTTGCATCGAATTCTATGTTCAATCATCATCATTATTCTTTTCCGTTGCTAGGCGACGTTAGCAAAAGCCAAATATATCATTGCCACCACACTATTTTTATAACCTTTAGAAAAGAATTAATGCCAAACGATTCTTTTAATTTTTTTCAGCCAAACGATATTTTTAAATTAATTTCTTTTATGACCAAACGATTTTTCTACCTAATTAATTTCTTTTCTTTAAATATTTTAATAATTCTACAAATATATATATATATATATATTTATTTGTTACGAATATTACAACAGTTTAAATGTTTATGTATTCCACGTAATTTTTGTATCGAACTATAACGTCTATGAATGACTTTGTTTCAGTTTATTATAAGTTCAAAATTTTGGTAATTCGATGCTCGAGAAAATTTCGGACATACTACTTAAGGGGTTTATATAACTAAACTATTGCTGTAAACTACAGCGAACAGAATTTTTGAACTTCAATTTTGCACACTTCAGGGTGATAATTTATTTGCACTTTAAGTTGGATCATATTCACTTTGATAAAAACAATTTGCACTTATAACAAATACTATATTGCACGAAAAAGAAATTTTCAATTATAATTAAACTTAATCAATTTGAAAAAATTCCAACATTGAACAAATATAATTGCCCTGAAGAAAAATCGCTATTTCTTGTATTACTCACCACTATAAAACGAATACTTTCTACTTTGTGTGCGCCATTTTGTCAATAACCTCTTTTTGCATCTTCAAACCGAGCATTCCTACTTTTACCCTACTCACGTGACTATCTGACAGAATTAATGACATGATGAGAAAATTTATTTAAATTATTAAAAAAGGTTGCGAGTCATAAAGCGCAGAGCTTTTTTCTAGAACTTTCCTTTAGAACTCTAGTCATAAAAAAAAGCGATTTCCTAACAGTAGTTCCACGGTGCAAAGTATTCGAATTATGACCATGCACCAATTATATATTTCTCTTTTAGATATTAAAGGGGATGCGTTAAGCTGGGATAAACCAGGGCTGTCCCGGCTAATCTGGATGTCTCATCTTGTCTGGTTTAGTTTAGTTATACTAACGTCCCGCGCTGGAACAAAACGAGGTCTATTTTGGGACAGACTTCGTAATTTTGAACTGCGGTCAGATGACGAGGACGACACATGAGCTGCCACTTCCTTCTCCTCACCTCACCAGCGGGAGGACTTTTGACCTGATAAGTCTGATTTAACGTGTAAAAGGCCCTCATACATGCCCGATGATCAGTGGAGTGAGGCTTCGAACCTGGATATCCCAAGTTTGGAAGCCAAAATCTTACGACTAGGCCACGAAAAAAAGAGGAAATAATGAAATATAAATTATACTTTTCGATGCACTAATAAAAATTGGTTTTTAAGCACTTTTTTAATAAAATTATTTGAAAGGGTTATTGCTATATAAAATTTCAGCTGAAAGGAACTAAGTTCTTTTCTATTGCATAACTTCTGAAAATTATCTTAGAAAGAAGAAATTTATTCCTATTTATTGAAATATCTAAAATTGACCCGAGTTTTTTTTATTACTGCTGCATATCTTTCACAAGAAAATTTTTCTACTAAATTGTCTCTAAATTAACCCTTTGCGGACAGATACGGAGTATAGAGTGCGCCAGTGGGTATTTACCATAATTTGAATAAATACTATCGAAGCTGGTTACTTATCGTTATAACTAATAGCAAACCTAGAACGTAAGCACGAAATTTTATAATATTCAAAGGAACTATGATGCTTAACCGAGATTATTACCGAAACAGGGTGACTATGTTCTATGCTCATAAAAATCTTCTTCGGAGACTTCTTCAGAAACTAACGTTTTAAAAGTTAATAATTTAATCTAAAACATATTTTAATGAAATTAAATGTAAGAAAAAAATACGGATATTTTGGGGCATTCATTCAAAATTGGGATAACTTTACTAATACGGGGCAAAAGTTAAAAATCGGGACTTTGTAGACCAATCCAGGACATCTAATCACTTTATGTGAAAAATTAGCATTCACCACTTTTGGAACTGCAATCCCTTTTTAGAATTTTTGATGCGTTATCCAGTGGCGTAGCTGCAACTTTTGTCGCCAGGGGCGAACTTTCAGTATGAGGCCCTTCCTTTACAAGTTACATAAACCTCAAAATTAAAAAAAAATATTCCGGGGGAAAAATCGATCTAATAACGCAATTTGACGTTTGACGCCCTTGATCTTTGCAGATACGTTGCGAAATTGCGCGTCTATCCAGACTTTATTTCACATACCGGCAATTTACGAAACCAGCGCGAGTGGTCTCCCCTAAACATTCTCGTATACTCCTAACACAAATGGAGAAAAAATACGCTAAAAAGCAGTAAAAAGAACAAGCGTCCCTAACGCAGTAGAGAAAAAAAAGCTTGGGAATCGGAAGCTTGGAGGCGAAAGGCTTGAGTAGAAGCGGAAAGGATTAGCGCAAGTGAATCGCGCAACTACGCAATAAGGGCCTCGGGCATTGTGTGATGAGAAATAGGAGATTTGAACACCTTTTTTTCGGCCGATTGAAACGAAAATTGGGCACGGATCTATAATTAATGTTAGCAGACCTCATACCAATTTTTATTTATCAAAGCCGTAGGATTTACGAGTTATAATTTTTAGAAGTATGCGATTATACAGACCGACAGACAGTCAACCCTTAGACGGATTGGCCAAAAATATGAGTAGCACCTATATTCCTGATGATAAAAACTGTGTACCAAATTTTATCAATCTAGCTATTCCAGTTTTTGAATTATAGTGTTCACATGAACGCCGACAGACGGACAGGCAGACTTCCCGTAGACGGATTTTGTCCAAAATTTGACAGAAACCTACAAATGATGTGTCAAGATCACATACCAAATTTAATCCCTGTAGCTCTAATAGTTTTTGATTTATCGTGTTCAAAGACAGACAGACATAATTCCAAAATTGTGTTTTTCGGACTCAGGGAGGTCTAAAACGTGGAGATTCGTCAAAATCTCGAGTTCGAATTTTTTGACGATTACAATACTTTCTCTTTGTATACTTCGTACGAGAAAGTAAAAAGACGAAAAATATAAATAATACAATAGATATTTTTTTATGTGCTCAATGATTGACGTAGGGACCGCTGCTCTTCTTAGTTATAATATTGTTTTCCTGCATGTATGATTTTGCCGCCTTTTTCGAAGTGCCGCCTCTCTGTAGCTACGCCACTGGCATTATCACCATAAGGGGATTTATTGTGTCACAATTGCGAGATAAATTTCAATCTTCTAACTCATGTGTAACACACATTCTTAGTTAAAATATTCAACAGCAATAAACGATCATCACATTTGCATAAACTTCTCCTTCTCTCAGCATATTAATTTCCATCGTACGATTTCTGCACAAAAACACAAAATAAAAGTAAAAACCCATCATAAACAACCCAGTGACCTTACAATCCTATCTCCTCATAAACGTCAACTCTCCGTTTTGCATATGCGTTGCCACTTCTCGTAGAACAAAGACTTCATTTTGCGGACCAACCGCAAACGCACGAGCTAACTCGAGTGCTAACTGCGGACCAAACGACATTTAGTTTCTAACACCTTTATTGGGTGCCCATTCGTTTTGATCTGACGTCACGCAGATGTGCGCACATGCTCAGATTCAATCATTCTTAAGTGACTTCTAATCACGTTTTGGCAGCAGTCATTGGGTCAAGGCAACATCGTCTGCCACTAATACTTGTATACAAATAAAGCGATTTAGTATCAAAAGTGAAGGAATATTGGAGATTAGAGTGTGTTCTTTCGAGGGAGTTCACAGTTAGGAATCATAAGGTTTAGTGGAACAAGTGTCATAAAATTGTGGTATAATGACAATGGATTACAGTTTTTGTTGATTTAGAATTAATGTTTTGAACTTTGAGAGGATTTTAGAAAGGTAAGGCAATTTTAATTAATTATAATTTATAAAATAATTGCATTTGATTTTATTCAAACGTAATTTAATGTCCTGCTATTCTATAATGTTAGTTAGCATAATGATTGATATATTTTATACACCATTACTTTTTTATTTTATTTGCTAATGAGCATATGACTCTCTTTAGAAGTTTTTATATTATTTTATTTTTAGATTTATACTCATGGCAGTATTCGAAAAAGTACTTTAAATTTCATTTAATCCAGAAAATTTATAAACAAAAAAAAGGATATTCATCTACCTAAGCTGAATAATCAATCCTCATTAGTCGCAAAATCGTTTTAACCTTCCCTGAATCCGGCAAAAAACATTTTTGTTCGTCTTCACAGACTATGTCTATCTGTGAGCACGAGTACTAAAAACGCAGCAGATGAAATTCGGAATATTGTTTTAACACCTGAACTGTAGACCAACAAATTTTGGATTATATTCGTCAAAGAGTTGACTGTCTGTTTGTCATTGCATTCGTGTATATGACTACAACTTAAATACGCTACAAACTAGATGAATGGATTCTAGCATATGATTTTTCTCCCGAATTGTAAATCTATGGCTAATTTTGAGCTAAATCTATCAATGGATAGAATGCTTTTTTTAAACGCTTTTACCAAGTTCGAAATGCTTTTAAACGCTTTTACCAAGTTCGAAATGTTTCATGTTTGTATGCATGTAAGGTTGGAATTTTGTGATCGATTTTTCACTCGCTACTGAATGCACTAAAGTTCTGAAATTTTGTACATTTATTGGGTCTTGATGACAATGCAATATTTTAATAATTTAAGAGCTCTCAATTATCAATTTTTTAAAAAAAATCGCAAAATTACGTTTGCACTCGGTAGGTTTCAGCGGCGCCATCTATAGTATTTTTGAGAACTAAAATAACTTTATACAGTAATTTAAATGTTTGAATAAAAATAAGTATATCCTATTATACATCTTTTCAATAAAATAATTGTTGGAATTAGTTCATGAAAAATTGATTCTAATATCCCAAAATATTTATAATGCTGAATTATGACATAAATTAAAGACTAATAAAAACTAGAAAATAAATAATATAATAAAAAACAGCTTTTACCAATGCATTAAAAAAGGAAATAACAAATATAAAAAAACTTTAAAAAAACGCTTTTACCAATGCATTAAAAAAGTAAACTTTTTCTCAAAAATCTGGTGGCCAAAACAAAAATAGGAATAGCGTGAGGGACAGGTAGAAAAGCTGTAAGTAAATTAGAATTGTAATCGCATTTATGATATATTTTATATAATGAATGTTTAATAACATTTCGTTTCTTCTCATAATCATTGAGGTTTTATATCTTTTTCCTATTGTTTTCAGCGCCTCACGCTTTTACGATTTTTGCTTTGATCTCCAGATTTTTGAAAATTTTTTTTTAATTCATTGGTAAAAGCGTTTTTTTAGGTTTTTTAAAATTTATTTTCTTTTTTGATGTATTTGTAAAAACGTTTTTTAAAAAGTTTTTTTATATTTAATTTCTTTTTTAATGCATTGGTAAAAGCGTTGTTTAAAAAGTTTTTCTATATTTATTTCCTTTTTTAGTGCATTGGTAAAAGCGGTTTTTTAAAAGTTTTTTTTATATTTATTTTTTTCTTTTT
Organism: Araneus ventricosus; assembly: GCA_013235015.1. Classification (NCBI taxonomy): domain Eukaryota; kingdom Metazoa; phylum Arthropoda; class Arachnida; order Araneae; family Araneidae; genus Araneus; species Araneus ventricosus. The sequence continues at coordinate 18,057 of BGPR01022181.1, read as the reverse complement.
TAATGCATTGGTAAAAACGGTTTTTAAAAAGTTTTTATATTTATTATGCGTATGTGTATGTAACACGATAAATCAAAAACGCAACAAGCTAAATAAAAGGAATTCGGTAGGTCCTGTAAATCTGCACCACGCTTTTACCCAAATGTGTGAAAAAAAATCAAAATGTGTTTTTATTCCTCTTCACTCTACGACGAAGTTAAACATTAAAAGGGGCTGTATTGTGGGAGTATAAGTGAAAGTCGAAGAAAGAACACTTTTTCTGGTATCACCTAGAGAAAGGTTAGAAGTGGAATACACACACAAGCGCACACACTCACACGCGCACACACTCACATCGCGCACACAAAAATGAAAATCTCGTCCATAATATTGCTGACTTCAGTGTAGGAAAAAGGCACAGATGGATGCCGAAGGATCTCACTCGGATCACAAGACTGCAAGATTGGCAATAAGCCTCGAGGGGTTTTGTTCTTGCATGATAATGCAAGACCCCACACAACATGGGGCACGAAAGAACACATTAGTAGCCTGGGCAGGGAGACAGTGGATCACCTGGCCTACATCCCGAGCTTGCCCCATCAGACTTTCACCTTTTTCCTGCAATGAAGTCAGCACTATCGGGACGTCACTTCCGAAGCAATGAAGAGGTGCGGCGGCTGTGAAGAATTCCCTTTCTGTCTGAGAACCGCTTTTTACCAGGATAGGTAAAAACGAAATTGATTGCACGGTGCGACAAATCTATAAATGTCGGTGGAGAATATGCGGAAGAATAGCCAAAAGTTAACATTTCGTTATGCTATTGCATGTTTCGGATTGTAATAAAGCTTCCTTATGAAAAAACATGCCGAAACTTACTTTAGGAACGTCCCTCGTATTGGGAGTGGAATATATTATGCCGGACCACGATGCATTGATTAGTTTAATACAAATTGGCTCTCCTTTTGGTGAACTTTCAGTCTACGGTGCCCACTTACTCCGTTCCTCTTAGGATCGCCAACTCTCTGCCGCCAAGAATGGAGAGGAGAGGATATTTGTTTTGGTTGCGCAATGATGATTTTAACGAGTGAGATGTCAGCATGCGCGGAAATTGATCTGTTCATCGGTGTTTTGCGCATGGCGCGATATTACGATTCGTTTTTATTGGTTTGTTCCGTTGATCCATTTGATGTGATTGGTCGATTCAATCGAATTTGTTTTCTCGGTTTGTTTTTCGTCTGATTTTATCATTTCGTTACGTGCGCTTCGTACAGCTGTTGTTGATTATGGCGTTGGTTCCCTTTCGAAGTGTGTGGATCAGGGATTGACGGCAAGCGGATACCAGTGTCCTAAGTGTAAACAACAATTGGGCAATTAAAATTGTTATGTGAAGTTTTAACAACACTTGTCTCGTTTTTGAACATTTTCAGTCACTTTTTGGTACAGAATTGTGTATGTTATTCTGTGTTTCCGCTCTTCAATAAATAAGCGAAGCTACTAGTGTCCCTCTTTGCAGAAAGAGAAGCCGCTGATGTTTTTTTAAGTTAAAAAAATTGCCCGGTACGCGTTTGAAATGCCGAAGGCATTGCGTGCTCAATCGCTCCTTTTCAAATGAAGCATGCGCAGTACAGCAATGAAAAGTGCACTGCGCATCCCGAACAGTATTTGGCGCCAGCCAATCAAATTGCGCCAAGGAAAACTGGCGAGAAGCAAGTGGGCACCGTAGACTGAAAGTTTACCCTCCTTTTTTTATTAAAGCTGAAATTATATTTCTTAGGTTTATTAATTATGTTCACTATCTGGCTTTAACATTCGCTTGAAGGAAACAGTTCCGTATTTGCTATACTTAGGCTTGCCAGATTTCTGAAATGTTCAACCGGGACACCGGATTGCCCCCCAGCGTCGCGTGTATTCAAGTGTACACACCCTTGGCAGGTTTTTAGAGTGTTTTAGAGGGTAGTTTATTCTCAATGATATGGATAAAGGGTTACTGATTAGGAACCTAAACCAGGGGTAATAATAAATGACAAAAGCATAAAAATTTAAACATTTTATTTCTTACATGTTAATATTTATAAGTTACTTAAGGAGAAACACTTTGAATGAGGAATAAAAATTTGAACAATATTTACATGTACTTTTCATTGGCTGGGACTTTTTTAGAAAGTCTTTTTTTGTTTCTAATCGTGTTGTAAAAATCTTCACAAGCTATTCCGATATTAATTTTGCATGTCATCAAGCCTTTAACTGTAGATTCCTTCATCAAACCCCTATCTTCAGTCCATGCGTTGTTCATCAAAGAAAACACTCTCTCAACTGGTGCTGATGTCCCAGGTAAGCAGAAGGCAAGGTCACGATTGGCGAGACAAGACGATACGATGACAATGTTATTTATTAGCAGTCACTCTTCTATAGTTTTCACTTTGCATACAGTACAGTGAAATAAATGATAAAGTAATTATCCTAAATAATCCTTCACAGTTAATTATTTTTAGACATATTTGGTCATCTATAATCAAATTTAATTTTTACCGGGACGTGAAGTAAACCGGCCGGGACATCGGGATTTTGTCTGAAAACCGGGACTGTCCCGGTCAAACCGGGACGTCTGGCAAGCCTAGCTATACTGGATGTTTCACTAATATCGGGCACGAATTTGATGTGCTTGGTTTCGACGGTGATGAATGTTTTCATCTATTGAAACACATTTTTCTTCGAAAACGCATGGCTTAGCACCGTCTCTTATCTCGGCAACTGTAAATCATCCGATGGGTTTTCCCCCAAAATGCAATTTTTCCCACACTTAATCTAAGCATGAAAAATGAAATCGTGAGATGTGAATCATCATGTCAAGGAAAAAAAAAACTCGCACATTTTTTAAAACCTGATGCTAGAATCATGGTTTCGTGATGCGGAACCGTGAATTCGAGTCTCGATTTGGATAAAATTTCGGTTTGTGAGTAAGACTTCGCCATTCTGAATCTGGTAAGTTAAAAAAAATACTCATGTTCTGGAAATTTTGGAACGAAGTATCTGGCTAGGCGTCATTTTCGTCATCCAGTTACAGTTCAAACCTATAAAGTCTGTTCCAGTAGTCGAGGGATAAGCTTCACAATATTGTGTTAATATTAAAAAATTAAATTCTATTAATTTTTTATCGATCTGTTAATTAATTTTGCTTGTTTATTACCTAACACATCAATTTTCTTTCTTAATATTCAGAAACCACGGAAGTCTATCTTTTCACTTAGAGTACTAATTTTTGGTTTCGTGAATCTCAGCCCACATATATATTAATATATTGTCGCGATCTGGCTGAAGACCCAACAGCCGAACGGTTACGGCACTGCTTTTCGATACCAAGGGACTCGGGTTCGAGTCGTTGGACTTTTATGTTTACAATCATTATTTCTATTATTTAATTTATATGCAAATATAATTTATGTAAATTTCATCCATGTAGATAACTCCCTGGTGGAGTGTTCTAGAACATTCCATTAGGTATATAAAAAGACCACAGCTGAATAAGTCTTGAGCTGTGGTGCTGTCCGTGTAGAGTACTACGGCCAAATAAATCTTTCTGTTAAGTCACATTGTGTAGCAAGCTCATTTCTACGAAAACCGAACCTTGTTTATATTACTTAGAATTTTTTTATTTAATTAAAAAAATAATTATATTTTTAATATAATTAGTAATATAATAATATAATAGTAATATAATGCTTTCAAATATTTCCAAGCCTGGCTGTTAAATATTTGTAAAATTCAGACACCCCAATTTCACCAAACTTGGTTCTCAAATTGGTCCGCACTCTATTTACATGGGGTAAAGTGCGATGTACCAATAGCGTATTTGAATGTTTTTAAAAAATAGATTGCTATTCTCCCAGTATTTTTAAAGGAAACTTGAAACTCCCTTCAGTTTTTTTATCTATTAGAATAACACACAAACTTCAGCCCAGTGGTCAGAATATTATTTTTTATTGTTTTGAAATTTCTGTTTGTTTTTAACTAGAAAGACATATCTTGGTAATTTGTTGTTCATTAGTGATCATTTTTAAATTGTTCTGCTCACCTCTTGGGGTTCTTTCTAAACTCTTTTATAATGTTCATTTCTTTTGTTTTATGTTTCCCCTCCGGCCTGTGGAAGGCCTTACACCCTCCTGGGTAGGCTGGGCCGGAGGGGGTTGTAAATAAATAAATAAATATAGTTCATTATTTCTTAAGTTTTCAAATTTAAAACACTATTAATCACCTTCTTAGAGCTTAAAAACAATCAACTAGAAAAAGTGGGAAAACAAATTTAAAAATAATTTAAACTTAAACTTTAAATAGAAACAATAAAATTTAGACAATGTTTAAGTAGCACTCAATTATAGCAGCATACAAAAAAGCCAATGGAAATCAAAATCATTCAAAGAAAGCAAAAAACTAAGAAAAATACTCCGAGAGAATCGAATTAACCAAGGAATCCATTCTAGCCCACTTTATCAAGGGCTAAGGACTATATTCGAAATGGATTCAAAATATTTGGGAAATTTTTCTGTAAGAAGCTTGTATTACACCAAATATAGCTTCTATTAGCCCTATTAATCATCTTCACTATTTCTCAGAATACTAATCCTCCGACTATTTATTTATTCGTTCATTTTTCGCGCTTAAAATGAGTTTTATTAAACAGCCTTTACAGAAATTGTGACATGAAAAAATTATTTCATGAATCAGCGTTATAAGAACTGTCATAAAATTTTCTTAATTATTTCACGAACTCATTATTGAGTTAACCCTACTCGACACAATTCTTATTTTTCACAATAGCAGATTCGATTTCGGTCTCCATTTCTGTAGGATTGAAAGTGTCTCCGATTTCTTTCGAATTCGAATTAACTATATCGGATTCGAATCGATTTTTATTTTTCAATAGCATATTCGATTTCGGTCTCTATTTCTGCCGGATTGAAAGTGTCTCCGATTTCTTTCGAATTCGAATTGAGTATCCCAGATTCGAAACAATTCTTATTTTTCAATAGCAGATTCGATTTCAGTCTCTATTTCTGCCGGATTGAAAGTGTCTCCGATTTCTTTCGAATTAAGTATCTCAGATTGTCCTGTACATTGCTCGACAGAAAATAGCTCATATTAAAAATAATTATAAATGTTTTTTTAAAATAAAAGTTAGCATCTGAAGACACCTCCTCCCAATCTTTGTTATATATAGAATGTTCATCCAAATAGACTAATATGGATGAACAAACCTTAAAGAAAAATTGCGAGATCTTTGAAAAATGTATTTATATAATTTCACATTTCTTTTGAAATTTTTAACTATTTTATAATTCCTGAATTATTAAACGATTTGTTTATATAGAGCACCTTCTCCCCCTGCTAATGTCCCGGATTGAAGTTCAGAATGACCACTGTTTAGCTTATAAATGTTGATGACGTTGGAAGAACGCAATATTTTTGCTTATAAATGTTGATGAATCTGAAAGAACGCAATATTTTTGCTTATAAATGTTGATGAATCTGAAAGAACGCAATATTTTTGCTTATAAATGTTGATGAATCTGAAAGAACGCAATATTTTTGCTTATAAATACTGACAGTGGCGAATACAGGATTCGGGTCGGGGAGATAACAAAAATTTTGCACCGTAGTGACGAATGTCAAACCTCATGGCTTATATAAACCAAAACACTTTAACTTTACAGACTTTCCTCACCTGACAATAAGAATCACAAAAAACACTATAATACTTTCGATAATTTAATAAAAAATACAATGAAATAACTAGCCAAAAAATGTTTTCGACCGCGTCAATGCTAAGAAGTACAAGTGGAATGACTACAAAAGTAGGAAAATGTTCGAGCCTGTAAAGCCAAAAAAGCAGCATTATTTTTTTTAAAATAAAAATTAAGAACAAACAGTTGTAGTGATTTTAAATAAAATCAAGAATTTTAGTTTAGCTCTGGGGGTCAGTCCGATAGCCCCCCCCCCTGGATTCGCCACTGAATGTTGATGAATCTGAAAGAACGCAATATTTTTTCTTATAAATGTTGATGAATCCGAAACAACGCAATATTTTTTCTTATAAATGTTGATGAATCTGAAAGAACGCAATATTTTTGCTTATAAATATTGACAGTGGTTATTGTTATTGCTATTGATGTTGATGAGAAAGCTCCTTGGAAGATTTCATGATCCCCAATTGCGTCGCAACCTCCGGTTTAAGAAATTCTGCTGTACACGGGTACGATTCGGGCAATTAATATTATTTACCCAGGCAATAAATACCTCATTTTTCCTCGACATCCGCCTTTCAATGGTAATGACATTCTTCATGAGCGATGACTTATAAAGTAAAGGCAAATGTATCAAACAAACCCTTCTTTCTCTTCACCAGCGTCTTTGTGCAATAATTGTCAGCCATTAAGGATGACGCATGAAAGCCTGATAAATGGTCTTGATACCAGACACAATGTCATTCATTGTCTGCATAAAAGCTAAGGATGTAGAATTTTTCAGTAAGGTAGTCATTTTGCGGTGGGTTCGTCACCAGATTCCGCATTTTACGCCTTTCTTTTGTAGGGGAACAGCCGGTAGAATAAGCCATTTGAAGAAAATTTCATATAAAATGTATATTTTTAGCTGGAATAAGCTATAACTGTTCTAATAACACTTCTCTTGGTATTGATTGTATTAAACAAATTTATCTAAGCTATGAAAATTACATATGATAACTAATTTGTAAGTCGATAATTCACAAAAATTTAAATACGTCGGTGGGCCAAATTAATCCTCTCGCATCGAACGAGGCGGTCCCAGGTGGTCTAAAAATTTCCCTTAACAGCGACGAAGGCCGGTCTGAGGCGGTTTGCTTCTCTTGAGGGGAGGTGTGGTTCTGAGATCGCTTTGGAGATAAGCGCGGTAGGGGGTTCAATTACCCTTGCCAAACCACAGCCCATTTCAGTGCGCCTTAAGGGAAGGTTATAACGGGGGTGGGGTAAATGACCACCCAGGTTGGGAGAGTCCAATTCAAGTCGTATCCAAAAGACCCTTTTTTATAGGGGCTCGAAGAAAAAGTCGCCTCGGAATTAAAGAGTTTAAAAACGCAAGGTTTAAAATAAAAGCGAATGATTTTTTTTGGCCTACAAATAGATGTATGTGGATTCTGTAGCCAAATTACAATAATATAAAGAAATTTTCTTAGAATTCCATCGTTATCTTATTAGTTATTTAATCTTAGTTGGTTATTAGTTATTTAATTATTATTTTCCAAAACTCTTGAAATTGAAATTAGTCTAGTCTAGTTATATTAACATTCCGTTTTGAAGCAACACGATGGCTATTTGGGATGCACCATGTAATTTGAATCGCTGCCAGATGACGAGGACGACGCGTGAGTTGGCACACACCTCCTCTCCCCAAACTTCCGCGCTACATCAGCGGGAGGGCATTTGATCACTGAGTATTATTTAACGTGCAACAGGCCCCGTATACGGTGGAGTTTTGGTGGAATCGGGTTTCGAACCTGGAGCAATCCGGCACCAAAACCATTACCTTACCACTAGGCCACCACGCTCCCTTGACATCCGCAAATCACTCTCCTCGACCCTCGGCTTCAGGCTTCTTCTTAAACTTGGGCATTTTTTCTTAAATATGTATGCTTTACTCACATGGTCCATACTACCGACCGACATTGAAAAGAAAAACATGGTGACGGCTAAAGTCGGTTAAAGGCAGCAACATGAAACTTCCACGCCATAATCTAAATAAATAAATAAAGAAAGCTAAATAATAACACTAATATCATAATTTTAGTCTTCCCGTAAAAGTGCAAGGAGTAGTCAAAAACTATATGAAGCAACCAGTTACTTGGTGACGGCTAAAGTATGTTAAAGGCAGCAACATGAACCTTCCACGCCATAATCCAAATAAAGAAAGCTAAATAATAACACTAATTTCATAATTTTAGTCTTTACGAAAAAGTGCAAGGAGTAGTCAAAAACTATATGAAGCAACCACTTATAGGGTCACGAAAGAAAAACATTGTGACGGCTAAACTCGGTTAAAGGCAGCAACATGAAGCTTTCACGCCACAATTTAAATAAAGAAAGCTAAATAATAACACTAATTTCATAATTTTAGTCTTCCCGTAAAAGTGCAAGGAGTAGTCAAAAACTATACGAAGCAACCACTTATAGTGTCACAAGCAAAGAAAATTTCCTGAGGAACAGAGTAGTTATGCCAACCGGTATCTGCAGATGGCGGATTGATGCTATGGCTGTATACTGTAGGCAAAGTACTGGGTTGCTATCTACCGGCTGGCCCTAGAAACACTAGGTGGCTCATACTACCCGCCCTTCCTCTACCTCAGAACCAGATAATCATAAATAAAACCAGCGGGAGTGGCCTCCCCTAAACTTTCTTGTATACTCCCAACATGTGTAAAGACAAAAATACGCTAAAAGGCAGTGAAAAGAACAAGAACCCATAACGCAGTGGAGAAAAAAAATAACCGAAACGTCATTCCACGATTTCCGAAGGTCGTCCAACGCGAAAGTGGAATTAGAAGCCGGCGTGATTATCAATAGGGCTGGGTGTAAGATAAAGAAAATGAAATTTGCAATTTGAACGTCTTTTCCTTAACCGATTGACACAAAAATTGGACACAAATCTAACATTAAGGTAAGAAAGCCACGTACCAAATTTCATTTATCAAAGTAATTTTTTAAAGAAGTTATTGCGTTCGAAAGTATGCGATTATACAAACAGACAGTCAATCCCTTGACATATTTGGTCTAAAATTTGATACAAGCCTACATTCCTGATGATAAAAATGTGTACCAAATTTTATCCACCTAGCAATTTAAGTTTGTGAGTTATCACGTTTACATTAACACGGGAATACAGACAGACTTCCCGTGGACGGATTTTGTCCAGAATTTGATAGAAACGTACATGTTTAAAGATCACATACCAAACTTAATCCCCGTAGCTCTAATAATTTTCGAGTTATCGTGTTCACAGGCAGACAGACATAATTCCAAAATTGTGTTTTTCGGACTCGGGGAGGTCTGAAACGTGGAGTTTCGTCAAAATCTCGAGTTCGAATTTTTTGACGATTACAATACTTTCTCTTTGTATACGAGAAAGTAAAAATGACAATTTTTTAGGTCATTGCAGTTTTGCATGTCGAATCTGATTGTTCATCAAGCAATTATAACATGTCTGTCAAAATTGCTTCTATCGTAATTTATTAGGGTTTTAAGAGATGAAGTCCTAATAAGAAACGAGATCCTTATTTTCAGATTTTACGCTGTCCTGAAAAAATGGTATAATTTGACTAGCGTTCGTATGGTTAGGAGTTGGCGGTTATTGCGAAAATAACCGGTTTTCCGTTATTCGGGTTTTTTCACTTCCAGTTTAAACTTGTGGTTATAACCGCTCAAAATGACCGGTTTTTGAAATAACCGGTTTTCGGTATTTTTTATTAAAAAAAACAGACGCCGTTTGTAGACAATTTTTTTCTTAGTATTGTTTTTGTGGGAATTCAATCCATTGGCCAATATTTAGCTGTTCATAAAGACTCTTTCAATTATCCGCCAACCAACACACGCCTCGAGGAAGCCGTTCTCGTTGATTGGTTTAAGATGATGAAATTCAAAGCTCCATAACTTGCTAAATTTCTGTCTAATCGAACCAAAAATCGATCCTAACTTCCGATCCGGTTTTTTTACCTGGTTATTGGAATTAAAAAATAATCGGTTATAACCGGGACAAAAAAAATAACCGAAAAAAAAACAGGTTAACTGACACTAAAAAACCGGTTTTCGGTTAAAACCTGTAGCATTTCCCTATCCCTACGTCTGGGTTTGAGGTACAGATTTAACTTTTTTTCATGTTTGCAAAGTGAAATTTTGTAATCGAATTTTCATTCACATACTTGAGAGCTAGGATTCCAAAATTTTGTAGTTGCATGTTCCCGGTGACAATACAATATTTAGTATTTTCAGAGTTTGGTTATTAATTAATGGATTAATTTTATTTAGATTTTGATGCAAAAGAAATGCATCATCTGACGATGAATCTGAGAAAAAATGATTACAAAATTCCATAATATTTATAATTATGAAATATATCAAAGACTAAAAAGCAAAAGATAAAAGTCTTCTTAAAGAGATTTTTATAGGTTCACTGAAAAGCAAAAAAAAATTATTTTATCAAAAATATAGAGGTCAGATCAAAATTATAAAAGCATGAGCCATTGAAATCAATACGCCAGGGAAATTACGGAAAAATGAATGATATGAGGAAACAGTTTCTTCTTTTAACAACTTTTTGATTTGACCGATATTTTTTTACTTCACTTTCTGTTTTACTTTCATTGATTTAACACGTTCCGTGCCAAGCCGTTATTGCTGGACTTTTCATTCTGGCCTTTTGATGCTTTGATTAATTAGATGATAGAGTTTTGAAGATTGATATAATATCACACAATATTTCTATATATCGTCAACCCATAAATAATTAGCTTGCTTAGCGTAGTTATCACATACTGTACCATTCATGGCACACGTGACGCTTTGATCAGTTTTGACTTTTCGATTAGTGTGCACCACGTGTACCATCGCGATATTTTTAATACTTTTCCGTTTTTAAAGCTGCCATTCCAGACAAGTGTGTATTATCCCGCCTTCCTTCTTCCACATCAGCGTCATTGAAGAAGTAGCGTTCATTAAAAACCAGCCAGAAATTTTCTAATGTTTGCCAAGCTGACTAAATTTCCTCTCTTATGAATAATCGTTTTTTTCTTTGCTTATAAGTTATAATTTCCATTTTTACAAATAATATTCAGAAAGATAATTCTTCATTGTTACTTTAGGGCAATGTTTGCTTATCGAAATGCTTTCAGAATAAATCCCTACACTCGTGAGAAACAAAAATGGCGATATGGGGCTAGTTGGGCCATTTAAAATGGGGCATGTTGGCCCGCGCCGCTACACAGGGTTTATCAGGATGTGCGTTGTAGAAATATCTCTGAATATGTGGGATGGAATTGTAGCAGATTTATTATGCAAGATACTTGTTATGAAAAACCATGCGGTCTCAATTTTGATTATAATTAAACAATACTATTTGACGATGGCCATAAAAAATATATCTCATTTCTCCTTTCTATGGTAGGTGGCGCTACTAGAGCCATCCGGGTTTTTCCCATGATGCCTCTCTTCTTTTTCTGTGTACTTGTCTTGTGTTATTGTTCTCTGTCTTGCGTCTTGTACCTTTTAATGTACTGTGTCGCGGAACTTAGCCATCTAATAAAAATGGTTCCTGAAATTGAATTAATTCTTCAACAGCGGCATTCCACATAAAGATGAGTATCGTCCCTCTACAAGTTTCTATTGAATAGAAATGCACAAAAATTATTTATAATACACATAATGTGGATTATAACACAATTACGTTACTTAAATTAATAAAGTATAATAATATGAAAGAACGTTTTGTGATAGCCGCTTCATGTTAGTAGTGGCACAACTTACCCCGCAGTCGGGCATGTTGGGCCAAGAGAATTGATGTCAGTTTGAGGTTTAAAATTAATATTGATAGTTAATATATTCAAGTTTTACTGTGGCGAATTATTTATGAAGGTTCACAGTGTCGGATTAAATTTTTAAAAAAAATTTTTGAATTCCTGTTTTAAAAAAATTCTTAGAAGAAAAACCGGCACAACTAGTCCCGGTCTACCCTACCATCCATGGTACACGTGGCACGGAACCTGTTAACTGAATTCGCAGTGTAAATAATTTTTGAGTTATGTTCATGTACACCCTAGCAGCAAAACTGAGGCAAGTTGTCGAGAGAACAGATACAGTAGACCCTCGATTAACCGGGATGGTCGAGAAATGCTTCATCCCGGATAATCCAATTTATGCAAATTTTGATGAAAAATTTCGGAAAAATGATAAAAAAACGTAAAATTATTATACAATAAGACATGAATAGTTTAATTAATACAAAAGAAAAAGAATTAAGAAGAAATTTTAATGTTATTTAGTTTTACAATTCGTACAATTAAAAAGAAAAACAGAGATGTAGTTTACCTCACTGTTTTATGAAGAATGAAATGATAAAAGTCTGTTTCTGTTTTTCGATTACTCTTCAACGAATTTATACTACGTAGATTTCTCAATATCATTTTTTTCTGCAGGCGTGCTTTCATCTTCTTGCTCCAAGTAATTAAGTTACGCTTCAGTGTGTACTAATGCGTCACCGAGAGTTAATTTTTGACGAGTAACAAGATTTTCCTCGTCACTTTCAGGACATTCTTCGAAATTCATTGTTTCTTCTGAGCCACAAGTTACACGGGACGCAATATCCTCGTCACTTAAAACTTCGCAACATTCCAATGTCGAATCTACGTTAATCCATTTCCCACTGCTTCTTCATCCACATTTTCAGAACAGTCTAATTTTCTCAAATATTCCAAGATTTTTCTCTGCAAATTTTTTTGGGGTCGTCCCGGATAATCCGATTCCGGTTAATCGAGAGTCTACTGTATAAAAGATACGAGTTTACATCCAATAAACAGCATTTGGATAGATTTTTGCACCAATTTACCGATACGGTAAAACCTGTACTAAACGGAATCTAAAGGGACTATAAAAATTTTCCGTTTTAGGCAGGATTCCGTTTCATACAGGGCTCATTAGTATATGAGGATTTCAAATGTATCTAATTATTATTTAAATTAAATCGATTGTAATAAAAAAGGTATTCTAAAATTAACAAAATACCGTAAATATTACGATAATTACGTGCATTTAAAAGTTAAGATTTAGTTAAATTTTAAAATTGCGCAATAAAAATAAAAATTATGAAACACATAAAAGTTAGATGTTTATATGTATTTTATTTTAATAATATTGATTTTGGACACTAAACAGGAAATAAATATCATGGTCATTACTTACTCCAAACAATTTATTATCCTTACTCAAAAGCTACAAATTTAAGGTAAATAAGTTTATTTGCTAAATCTACATTTTAAAATAATCTAGCATTGTTTTCTGTACATATATTTTTATGAATAATTCTTCGCTCCGTTAATATTCTGGTATTCTTCAAAAGTTCAAGCATTTCAGCATCTCCCCGACTTACGGCAAACTTTTCAAGTTCAGGTACTGCATCTAAAAAGGATCCATATGATTTAATGGAGAGTTGTTCTTTATCGGAAATTTTCCGTTTATATTACATTCATCATCATCACTGCTATCTTTGTTCGTATGCCTTTTGAATTATATCATTCACATTATCAATAGGAACCTCCGTTAAAATATCATCATCGATTGATATGAATTCTTACGCACTCATATCGGAAACTTCAACCTTGTTCAACAAAATCTGCAGATTACTTGCATCTATATCTTGGGCTGATGAATAATTTTCGATGCAAACATTTTCAGGTGCATTCGTATCAACATTTTTTTTTTTTACTGGAGGATATAAAAATAATTTTTGGAAAACACGCGAGTTTTTTTCCGTTGGAACAGGTTCCGTAACAATGAAATATTGTGAATTGTTCTTTGAAATATGTCCGTTTCCGCGTTAGGCAGGTTCCGTTTTATGGAGGGAATCTAATATGGATCTTTCTATATTTTTCGACGGGACCAAATATTTTTCCGCTTAAGACAGGATTCCGTTTCTTACAGTGCCCGTTTTAAACAGGTTTTACTGTAGCATGCCAGCTTATAGACATTATCATGTTAATTTGTCTAATTTATTAGAAATGCTACGGAAACATTTTAAAATAATCTTTCAAACTATAAATAAACTTTTACAATTGCGAAGAAGCAAAAAGAAAATTGCTGCATTGTACTAAATTCATTACAATATCTAGATGCATTTCGGGATTTTCATAGTTTATCATATCAGACTTTTGGAGTCAAGATTCTGTTCTATACACTGACATTTTGCGCCCAGTTGTGACTAAAATTGGTGGAATTTACTTGACCGTGAAGATTTCAGGACCAGGAAGTACTGAAAATTCTACAAAAAGAATCCCCAGGCACTTTTTCCAGGTTCAACTCTTCTTGGTATTTTTGTTTCGTCTAGTCCCAGCATATTATTTCACATAGTGCACTTGGCTTCGTTTAAAGTTTACATCATTAGTACACCGAAAAGGTGGAAAGTGCAACGTTGGCATTGGCTCTCAAGTTGCGATCATATGTTCTTCCAACCTTGGAAGATGGCGGCGCATGCGCTCTGGAGTCTCCCTCATTGTTGACATCTTCACAAAACTTAGCCAAAACCGTCAAAAATAAACGTTTGGAGAGAATAACGGTAAACTGAAAAACGAGGAACATTCCTTTTTTACGGTAATTTTACGCTTCAAGACATAACGTTTCGCCCTGCAGAGGTTGGAACACTACCACGTTTTTGTAATATAAATAAGTCATAAAATTTATTTCGTGAGATATTCTGTTGTAAATTTGTTCCCAAATGTTTTTAAGTGTTCTGAAAAGTGAATTGCGAAATTTTACACGTAAAAGATTACCTTTCTGTTTCTTAAATGAATTTCTGAACGTGTCTTTTTCTTTAAATATTCTATTCGTGTCTGAAGATTTCGGAAAATGCAAGTAATTTTCGTTGTATAGTAACTTAAATTATTTTAGAATGAAGAGAGAATACATTTAGCTTGAAACTTTTGAAAACACAGCTTCTTTTTAAAGTTAAATTCAACTTACCTATAGAATTCTTAGTGTAAATGAGTCCACGGTTTCGTGAAGTCAAACCAGTGAATAGAAGAAACCAAACGATGGTTTTATTTTTTTATTTTTGGCACCTTCTTGTTTGAAATTGTTTTCGTGGGTTGCTTTCTTTCACAACTCTTTTCTCTTTTCCACAACAAAAACAGCTTATTAGTTCATTTAAGTTAGCTCATTAGTTCGTTAAACAGTATTTTTAAACTTGCAGTGCATGCTTTTTTATTTTTCAACTAGTTGTCTAAATGTATTTAAACAAGTAAAATAAATAGTTACTAAAATAGAATTTAGTATTTGTTTTTAACAGTGGTGTGGTCGCAAAACAAGCAGTGCCGGTATGCTATAACCAGAGTGACAATAATCGCGACTTTTTAAGGAGGTTTTACAATTTTTCTCGTTTATTTCTCGTAAAACCAGCGGGAGTGGTCTCCCCTAAACTTTCTCGTATACTTCCCAAAAAGGTGTCATTTTCCCTCTCTCTAGGGTTGCCGTACGTCCCGTATATGCGGAACTATCACAATATTTCACTACTCAGTCCCGTATTATGATTTGTCATGTTTTCTTCCTAAACTCTGCGCCATTATAATTTTAAAATGACTTGCGCCAAATTTTATAATTATGTGAAAGAAGAAAATGATATAATTAAGAAAGTAAAATCAACTTTAAAGTATTACTGGGTTAAAATGGATTAGCCTCCCATCTTTTTTTATTATTCTTAGTATCATTTTATAAGACTGCTAAGAATGTTTGGCACTTATGGCAACCCTTTCTCTCCCACGTGGATAAAAAATTCGATCCTAGTATAACCCAGAATGCAATGATTATCCACTAGTTTTTTTTTTTTTGGCGAGCACCTAAGTCGAAAGGAGGGTATTAGTAGTAGCGCGTTTCGAAGTTCACGAGTAGCGCCAATACGTATATTGGCCTTGTTAGATAAAGAAAATCTAATATGCGATTTGAACGCCTTGTGTTTAAACGATTGACACAAAAATTGGACATGAATCTACAATTATGGTTAGAAGGCCGCACACCAAATTTCATTTATCTAAATCTTTCTGTTAATGAGTTATGTACAAAAATATGCAATTATACAGATCGACAGGCAGTCAACCCTTTGGAGGATTTCGCCCAAAATTTGATGCGGACCTACATTTTTTATGATAAAACTGTGTATCAAATTTTAACCAACTAGTTATTTAAGTTTTTGAGTTATAGTGTTCGCATGAACGCGGACAGACATACAGACTTCCCTTTGACGGAATTTGTCCAAAATATGATAGAAACTTACAAATTATATGTCAAGATCACGTACCAAATTTCATCCCTGTAGCTCTAATAGTTTTGGAGTTTCCGTGTTCAGACACACAGACAGACATAATTCCAAAATTGTGTTTTTCGGACTCGGGGAGGTCTAAAACGTGGAGATTCGTCAAAATCTCGAGTTCGAATTTTTTGACGATTACAATACTTTCTCTTTGTATAATTCGTATGCGAGAGAGTAAAAAGTGGGTTCCTCCTCCATTAAAACCCCTGAATTAAATGTTTGCTTTTAAAAGTATTAACAAAATTATAATGAAATGTCTGCTTTTTATCAGCATTAACAAATCAGGAAGGTGAATTTTTAGGCGCCCTTGGGCCAAGCCCAATTAGCCCAGTGGACGGAATGGCCCTGCTTGCAACGGTACCACAAATAGCCGTATCGTCAGAAGAAATCAAATCAACACAACACTGGATGGTTGGCTCCATTTAGCGATATGGATTTGTCCGTAAGAAGATCAGCAGCTTTGTTCAAGCTGGAAGATACTAAAGTGATTAAACGAGTCGTTGCATTTTCTGCTTGAATAAATGTAAATTTTTATAATATCTGGAACATAAATTATTCTTCTACATGAAAAATGCAAACTGCGTCTGAAAGAATCGAACATCCCCTGAAAATAATCCCTAATGCTTTTTTTTGCAGCAAAAATTAGTATAATACCTAGAGTGACCATTTACTTTTTCTCTCAGAACGGGACATTTTTTAATTTTTAGGTAACATTATGCTAATTCAAGAAAACACATATTTCTTCAGTTTTTATTTATTAATGAAAATAGCAGGGATAAACACGTGAAAATAAATAATTTTTGCGATCTTGCATTTTTTCTTTTGAAAAACACATTTTTACTTCAGTATATTTGCTGTTGATTTGAAAAAAAAAATGAAATTTTTGGCAGGATTTCTTAAAATTAACTTTAGTAATTAAGGTTGCTTTATAAACTACTACTTGCAGTTGTGTTGTCTAGCTAATCCCACAACTTATTCATAAGAAAAAAGACCCTTTCTACGACTGCATTTAGTGCCGGGCAGACATAGAATATGTTCAATAATTATACGAAAGTTCTCATGACTTAAATTATTGGCGTGAAAGTTTTTGAACAGTTCCACCCAACGACTTTCGGTTTAAATATTCTCAGTGTTTCATTCTGTCACTTCATGCGGTTTAATGAAGTTAGAACTAAGTACGAGATGGGAGGCTTCTGACCAGCTTACATATGTGTGACAAGTGTAGCGCCTGGCTACTAGACATTACCTTCGGAAATTTTTCTATTTTTGGCACCTTCTTGTTTGAAATTGTTTTCGTGGGCTGTTCTCTTTCTGTAAACAAGACATTTAGGCGTCCCGAAGCTGTGGTTGGGGACAAAGGGACAGGCTACCAAAAAACGGGACTGTCTCTTTCAAAACGGGACATAGGGTCGCATTAGTGATATATAACGAGAGTTTTCGCATTTTAAACTCAAGGGCTGAACTGAAAAGTGGTGATTTCTCATGACATCAATTTTTAGATCCAATTTCCTCGGAGCTGAAAATACAAAAATAATTTCAAAACTGTTTCAAGTCTTAAATGTAATGCCATAACGTTGGCTTAATGCTAGTCGGTTTACAATGATTTCTAACACTATTCAGTCATTCGTTTTTATACGATTTTATTTAACTTGACAATTTTCATGTTTGTAAAGATGGATTTAGTTTAGTTTAGTTATGTTAACGTCCCGTTTTGAAGCAACACGAGGTCTGTTTCGGGACGAACCTCGTAATTTTGAATCGTGGTCAGATGACGAAATGGTTTAAGAATGTAGCCAATGAGCAGCTTTCGAGGAAAAAGATTAAGCTAATAATCAAACATATTCATGATTATGAATTCCTGTTGAAACCAGACTCATAGTGGCAACAACTAATGGTTCTAGTGGCAACAACTACTTGTTAAAGCGTGATTAGTGATGGCAAGGACTAATGGTTCTAGTGGCAACAACTACTTGTTAAAGCGTGATTAGT
>BGPR01022180.1:0-25668 GCA_013235015.1 Araneus ventricosus | reverse complement strand
AAATTAAGACAAGTTTATCAAACATTATCGCTGTATTCTCCGTATCACAAAAAAGAATAGAAGAATTACAATAAAAAAGTTTTATTTGGCAGAATAATTTAAATGAAGAGTAAAGATAGCCTTTAACTCTTTTTTTAATATTTCTTCCTCTTCTGAATATAGCTGAACTAGTAAAAATAATCAAACGGCAGAGATGATTTTTAATTAAGATATATTAATATTCCATTTTGAAGAAACATGATGGATATTTTGGGACACACCTCCTAATTTTGAACCAGGATCAGATGACGATGATGAAACTTTCACACCACACCACTAGGAGGACATTTGAGCCTCAATGTCAAATTGAATGGGCGCCAGGCCCATTTATATGGGCCTGGAAAAATCCATGATGAAATCGAGTTTCGAACTTGGAACGCTTTGGTCCTAAAAGACCAGAAACAGAGGTCTTGACTTAGTTTTTTTTCTTTCTTTTTAATCTTTGTTTCTCCAAACAGAGAGCTTACCATCAAGCCGCTACAGACAAGATGATTTTTGTATTTACATCATTGA
Organism: Araneus ventricosus; assembly: GCA_013235015.1. Lineage (NCBI taxonomy): Eukaryota > Metazoa > Arthropoda > Arachnida > Araneae > Araneidae > Araneus > Araneus ventricosus. The sequence continues at coordinate 25,116 of BGPR01022180.1, read as the reverse complement.
AAGCACCTTTATTAGGCATCTTGCAAACTGCACATGTGCTCCTCATGCAAATTATAGAAGAAAGAGAGTTTATATATTCAGAGAGTATTTATTGCTGTGACAGATTTATGACCTCCTAGAACAATTGAAAATATTATTCAAAATTCAGATGAATTTAGGATGACAAAAAGGATCAAAACCCTAATTTATGTTTAGCATAGGAATACAAACTCTACTATTGAAAATACATTATTTACACTTCTGATTCTGAGAATGGTATGAATTTATGTTGAGAGAAAAGAACATAACATTAGATTATGACTAAATCAGGCATACATAACTTCTACTATTGCAAGATATTATTTAATGATGAATTTATGCTGACAGAAAGAATTAAAACTTTAATTTATGATGGTATCAGGAATACAAATATTACTATTACCTTAGCTTAAAAAATTTATCACATATACATACTTTTGGAGAACTGAAGTTTACAGTACATTGTACATGATACAGTAAATTACTACTATAAGGAGACATCTAAATGTGATTTGAAGTATGACAAAATAATTTTTAATTATGATAATATATCTTACAACCTTATAAGATTTTGCTTACAATCAAATAGCATTCATTATGCACAAGTTCCTATAATACCACTTTTTGATGATATTAAGCTAGTTGTGCCACTAGAAGCTTGAATATTAGTTGATTGAAGAAATAATTTATTATGTGATTTCTTCAAGTATCAAGAAAGAGAGTGATTAATCAATTGAAGTAAAATGTAACATTTATGGAAATACTATAGCAACTGTGTGATTTCTTCAAGCAACAAGAATTGCAAGCACTTAATCTCTTCATGCTGTGAAATGTCAGAGCAGCAATAAATATGATCTGAATATATTAAATACTTATTACATAAAATATTATTCTCCAATGAAAAAAAAATGCAGACAATCAGTTTCTGATGGAATTATGGAGCAAATTAATAAATTAACTGATAATTAAGATATCAAAATAGTCTATTGCCATTGAGAATACACAAGACTAAAAAATTTAAAAACTCCAGCTGATCAAGAAGTGAATGAAAAATTGATTGCAAAATACCACCTTTATAAACATTACACAAGCCAAGTTAAATAAAGGTAATTGAAAATTACAAAAAAATCTTAAAGTAAAGTTAATATTTAATCGATTTTTTTCAAGGATAGTTCATTTATGCCAAAGAAGAGTCGAAAGTTGCAGTTAACTCCCCAACTTTCAAATAAAAAATATATATGATTTTTAATTGTAAAAATAGTTAAATTGTTTGAATGTACTTTTATGTATGCATTTATTAGTGTTAAACTATCTGACACTTCAGACAGACAATAAAGTTTTAATGTTTGAAAATAGAAATAAATTTTCATAAATTTATATTTTTTTAAAAAAATCACTTCAAATACTCTTATTAATATGACTTTTTAAAAATTCATATGACAATCACATTTAAAGTATTTCCAGCAAAATATTGAATAATAAATATATTCTGGAATATTAAGGATTAACTGCTTATCTAGGATAGTTATTTTGAATTAAAAAATATTATGCCAATCTACATTCAACTTAATAGATTTTTAATTTTTGTTTTTAATAAATTAATCTCATAAATAAATAAATAATAATGAAAAGGATAGGTAAAAATTTTAAGCTAAAATGGAATTAATAAAATTCAATTAAGAATTAATAATGAAAATCTATGCCAAATCCTACAGTGTTTTCTCTCAACTTGATTGAAAATGACATCAGTTTAAGGATAAACTGATGCACTGTACTTGGAAAAAGAAAATTTGTTCACAATAAGTTTGTTTTGTTAATACTTAAATTAGCATTATTTCAATTTAAGCAAAAAGGTGTACAAAATATCTCAATTTATACAAATATTAGAAGTAGAAAAACAAATTTTCAATAGCCCATCAAAAATTTTTCAGAAGGTACTTTTACATATGAAAATTAAAGCAATTTCCTTTTAACTGCAATTATATTTGCAAAGCCAATCAAATCATTTTAAATAATGCACTGTGTTCACATTCTTGTTAGATAATTCTTTTTATAAAGCTATATAATAGCAAAAACTCCCAAATTAATTTTTAGGAATTAAAGCAAATCAATTAAGTTTCAGATTCTTTAGCACTAAAATGAACCCTTACCCTGACATGTGTTTAATTATGTATCTTATTAATTTTCCGAGTGCAAAGGGTTAAACATAGTGTCAACTCAATAACTAATAAAATATTTACTGCCTTCAGAAATACTTGATTACATGATGTACATTTAATTACTTTAAACAAGCATTAATTATTATTTCTTACAGTAAAAAACAAAGACAATAAGGAATTAAAACATACTGTGTAGAGGAGCCAGCTTTAGAAGTCCAGCTAATTTACGATCTTCATCAGCTTCAGGTAACAAAGCAATATTTAAGGAAAACTTTTTAAGCAGTTGTTTGTCCTTATTTTCTGTGCAAGCTATTTCTTTTTTCTTTTCCTATTAAAAGAAATGACTAATCTTCAGAAAATAGAAAATAATATAGAATTTAATAACTGCATTTAAAAAAAGTATTCAGCAAGTCATGATGCTGAATAACTTTTAAATACAATTATTCACAAATTGAATTAGTTATTAAAATTGTATTCTTTTTTCATTTTGATTAAAAAGGGTCTGCAAGTAATTTACACAAAAAGAATATGAAACTTCATACATGCATTTATAAATAAATAATTAGAATAATAATTATAAGAAAGAGAGATATTTTCATACAAATAAAATTTTTTTGCACCTTTGAAAGTTTTTAATTTTTTTAATGTTTCTCTTTCAATACAGTTTTCCAAAAAAGCTGCATATAACATGTTTCTAGAATATAGCTCCAAGAAACTTAATTTACTCTCTGATAAATTATTTCATACTTAAATTTATTAAAAAGTGTAATCTATCTTTCTATGCCACTTAAAAATGTTACCAATATAATTCATAGCGAAATGGAATTTCTATGCCTTAATTATTCCCATATAAGCTTTTAAGGTCTGATGCATACTTTCACACATAGTTGGTAACAAAACTTTAACCACACTTAACAAGCAGCCTTTAAGAAATTTGTATAAATTACACTAGCTGTTTCATTTCAGAAAATATTAACTTTCATCTATTTATGAGCTATCTAATATAATCATTATTAAAAACTGAAATTTGTCTGTTTCAAAATTTTAACATAAATAAATATTTCAAGTTTGCTTCTATCTCTGAATATTAACATTTCAATCAATGAAATATATATATTTTTCATTGTTGCTGTGAAATAAAAAAAAAAAACAAAAACTCATGATGCTACCAGTATGGATTTAATTTTATGACCTTATTTGTAATATTATATTGTAATGTATAGATGGTGGGCCATTATGAAATCGATCATAATAATATTTCATCTGAAAATCTTTGCTAGGTAACATTTTTCTTCTTAAATAAAAAATTAAGATGCTTCCCCTCTACTTACAAAGTCTCAATCTAAGATTCTCTAGAATACTCCACACAATCTTATTACTATTAGAAGAATAAATGAAAATTTAGGAATTTTATGCATAGCTTTATATATTTATAATCAGTACCTTCAATTTTTAAAAAAAATGGCATTACAATTTGAGTTACATTATAGAATATTTTTTTAAAAATAATTTATTATCTGAGATAATAATTAGAGCATTTTAAATACTAATATTTCGAAACAAATCACACTTTTAATGCTCACCAATAATAAAAAGTGAAAGATTAACCGATTTTGATCATAATGCTGAAAGTTGCCTAAGCTTCATCAAAAACAATTTACAGCCTATTGATACAAAAATTTTAAATCTCACATTTTCTTTCAATTATCATTACCATAAGTAACAAACATATATATAAACTACAAACCCTAAATTGTTGTCGAAGTGTTTTATTTAGAAGATAATCATCTTTCCATTTTTCTCTGGATTCTTCCAATTTCCGCAAGGATGGCAAAATAGTTTTCTGGTTTACTTTATCGTTCACATTGTGCTCAAGACAAAACATGGAATCAGTCACAAGCTTCTTACTGACTTCTTTATCTATATGAAAAATAAATAAATAATGCTATACAAAATAAAACTTATTTCTATTTTTAAATACAATACATCTTTGAAATAATCTCACTGCTTAGCTATTATCATTTTACATTTAGGATATTTTAAATATTTAACACCTGTGAACAGACAATCCCCATTCAATTTCTTCCAAGTTATTTTTGTCATAATAAATTAATTGATTTAAAATAAAATTGAAATTTTATATTTTTTAATGATTTATTATAGCAGATATTTATAATAAATGAGAAAATAATAAAATTTATTAATAGATGACATACAAAAACCAACCACCAAAAGTGAATCAAACAAAAGAAAATTGTGGTAAAGTTTGAATTAATTTATGTAAAGCTTAATTAATTTATTTTATTTGTGGAATTTCTAGAAAGTTATTATTATTTTTTATTATTATTCTTTGAATCAAATATTTTTATTCTTTTCTTATTCGAAAAATCCACCCTTAAAAATTATTTTTAAGGCAAATATTAAAATCTAATTAAGTAAAAGATTCAATAAGAAATAAGTTTCATTTAGAAATCTCCTGTTTTCTCTTTCAAATGGCAAAGTTCCTTGAACTCTGATTTTCCAAGAAGAACTCCCCCGACTTTACTGATTGTCTCTCTTGGTGGTAAGATTACAATCAGAAACAGCTGTTTTGCATTCTTGTGGTGGGTGTTCAAAAGGGCAAGATTTAGAAGTTATCCTGTTTACTACTAGAAACATTTTTGCAGACTATAGAAAAAATTTCCCCCTTTTCAACCTAAATTAGTTATCTGTAAAGAGAAAGTTTATGGAAAAACAAATTAATTAAGATAATTTCTCAGATCAACTTATAGATGCAAATAACTTTAATTTGAAAAATACATACAACTAGGCATATAAAACACTCTTCATCTTCCACATAAGAGTAAGTTCGAACACATGCGAAAGCAATTATAGAAAACGAAATGTATCCTTTCCTAAATTTCATGTAATACATATATATAATAAAAAAAAATATAATAAAAGTAAAATACTATTAATAATATATGTGTAATGTAACAACATGTAAATGAACCCACCAATAAACAAAATGTTCATGTCAATAGGCTAATTAAGGTTGAAAAGAGGGAAATTTTTTCTACAGTCTGCAAAAATGTTTCTAGTAGTAAACAGGATAATTTCAAAATCTTGTCCTTCTGAACACCCACCACAAGAATGCAAAACAGCTGTTTCTGATTGTAAACTTACCACCGAGTGAGACAATCTGTAAGGTCGGGGGTTACTTCATGGAAAATAAGAGTTCAAGAAACTTTGCTATTTGAAAGGGAAAACAGGAGATTTCTAAATGAACCTAATTTCTTATTGAATATTTTACTTAATTAGATTTTAATATTTGCCTTAAAAATAATTTTTAAGGGAGAATTTTTCGAATAAGAAAAGAATAAAAAATATTTGATTCGAATAATAATAATAATAATAAAAATAATAATAACTTTCTAGAAATTCCACAAATAAAAATAAATTAAGCTTTACATAAATTAATTAAAACTTTACCACAAAATACTAGTTTTACAGATGCGTCAAATTTAAAAAGTTGTTGCCAAATACTAAAATCAAAGGTTTATTTTTAACTTCTAACATTTTTTAAGATAATTTCTGCAATAAATCCTGACTTTCAAGGTAAAAAAAATCTTCATGTAAGCACGAAAAAATTAATAATTTCCAGGACATAAATTTCTGGATTGTTAAATTATTCAGCAAATAATTAGAGAAGATCATTTTTAATCTGATTTACATAAAAAATGCCAATCTAATAATAACAGAAATAAGATAAAATTATAGCTTAAATATTATTAGTCTTTTGTTTAATTAGTAATAAATCCTTAAAATGCATTCATTTCAATACAAAATATCTATATTATTTAAATTTACACATTTTATAATCTAATAATATAAACTTGATAACTTTTACCTCACCTTCAGGCACTACTTGTTCATTTTGTGTTGGATCCCATCTTCTTTCTTGCCGTCTTGCACCATTTAGGATAACATAATCCAAATTCTGCACAAAAGGCAAATTATTTTTGTCACAAATATTAATGCAAATCTTAAAAAATTTAATTATGGGATACATTATTCTTAGAAATAAAAATTAAAATAAGAAGCAAATTTGCTAACACTTCAAATATATATAATGTGCATGTCCTGATTTTAATTTTATGGGAAATAAAACATGTTTAACTGCCACTTTCTTTTTAGTTGAAAACCAAAAATATAGTAACCAGGCAACCCATCAAACTAGACAAACTTTCTTTAAGAAGAGATGGTAAACCCCTTATTATTATTTTACTACTGCAATGTAAAATATTGATTTCATTGAAGACAGGGCAGATTCAGATGTTTCATAAAATAAAAAAATTATGATAGATAAACATCCATTATAACAATGATTTGTAAATGAAAGATTGAATATTATATGAAAATTAAAGAATCTCACCGCTGGATCAGTCTGTATTTCAAAATGATTTGTGCATAAATGACATTTCATTCTGAATTTATATATAGGAGTTGTATAATACATTCCAACTTTAGTTTTCTCAGCATTATAGCGGACTCCCATCCCAATATGATTTTCACATCCATTACACCAGATGTTAAATGGCATTTCAAACCTAAAAAGTAGAAATATTAATAAGAATCTTTTGTTTTGAAACAAAAAAATATTACAATAATTCATTTTTATCCTTACAATAAAAATCTTCACATTATTTCACTTATCAATTGATAAAAATGAAAAACAGATAAATTGTAAAAAAATTTTCAAAAAAAAATCATACTAAATTTCTTTTCTTGCCTTTCTTTTTTATGCCCATGCCAAAACAGCTTACCTGAAGGGCATAAAGCATGTTATGAGTTGGCGGGAAGAAAAATTTCAATACAAATGATAGTGCAATACAATACAAATAATTATAATATAATACAATACAAAATAAAAATGTCAATATAATACAATACAAAATAAAAATGTCAACATAAATACAATAAAATACAAAACACAAAGATAAAGCAGAATTTAAACGATCTAGGTTGATGTAGAACCTATTGATGATAACTTTCAAAATAGCAGCTAGAATGTCAGAATCAAATTTATCCATGAAAAACAACAATAACAACAAATATTATCATTCTAAATTTTAGAAGTTAGAACGTAAAATTTGTGAATATGATATTAAGGATTGTCACACATACTATATTCATTTCTCCAAATATCTCTCTCCTACACAAAATGGTGCTACTAAGATTTCCATGCAGTTTCAAAAAGAAGGATATTAATATTTATTGATATTAAGGAGATAAGATAAGGAGCTATAGAATTTTTAAATCGCTATTTAGATGCAAAGCTTGCAAAAAGGATCAAATATTTTTACATCAAAAGAAATTGTTTTTTAGCAATAAATGCTAACTAATGTAGCAAATAATGCTACAATCTAATAAATTCAATATCTAACAACAATCTAATATAGAATAAGCAGAATCCAATGGTCTGGGAAATGCCAATTACAGATGCAGAAGGAAACACGCAAACTTCCAATCCATGTAATTGCAGGATTAAGAACAAGTAAGCACTTCTTATTAAAAAGATCTACATTTCTTAATCCTTGCCAATAATAATAAAAAATGATGAATATTGACGCTGCCAGTGATGTAGCAATCAGAAGTGGTACCTGGAGCATAGTATTTTTTCCGGCTATTCCTGTCACAAGTAACAAGATAGCGCAAAATTAATGTACTAATATGTTGTCTTCACTGGGATCCTATGCCTGGTGCACTTATGTCTCCTTGCTCTTTATTATACAAAAGAGCTTACAAATAAATAATTAAGAATGAAGAAACAAACAAACTAGATTTTATTTCATTTTGACACAAGGAAAAATAAATGCAATTTGTTTTATGTTAAAAAATTAATGTAAGTCTCATTTCATCAAGCAATAAAGTTTTATATAATCAGATATGTAGTGTACGATTTGAAAATGCAAAAAAGACATTCAAATGACTATTGACCGTATAGGCAAATGAAAATTCATTTTGGCTATTTTAAAATAAGAATTTAATTAATATTAATGACAAGAACAAACAATGTTCAGAATTGAAACATATTTTTAATGCAAATCATATTTTCGTATACACTTATAAAATCTACATATATATAAAATAAAAAATCTTTTAAATTACCTGATAATGAGAATGCCCATATGAAGCTTTCGAGCTCTTTCTCTAAGAGCATGAGTGCCTTTAAATTTGTTGATGGAACCTTTATTTGGAGTCCAATCAGGAGGATAGTATTTATTGACAGCTTTTCTTTCAGCCTAAAAAGTAAATAGATAATTCTTATTTTTATCTATAAATAATATCATCATGACATACAGATGTTGTAAGAGCTCCAATGATTTTAGAAAAATTTTAATATATATATAGTTGCAGCTTATTACTAAATTCAGCATTATATCAACAGAATGTGGTTAAAATTCTAATTGTGTAAAATTGAACAAAGCTCGAAGAAGAAAACAATTTATAAAAAGCTCAAATTTAGCCCTTTCATGATGCTTTGAATATGTACAAACAGGAACTAATCATGCATTACTTAATGAAGAAATATTACATTTTCCCTCCTTCAGAAAAAATATAATTATTTTCTTTAACCCTTTTAAGTTCACTACAAGTTTCATTTTGAAAATTACTAAATTTATTTCAAAAATGAGTATTAGCTATGTAGCTGATTATAAATATGTAAAGGAAAAAAAAAATTAGCATTTCTTATTTTCAAGAAATTTGTGGTTTCACAGCGAAACCAATGAACGGTAACACGCTATTTTTCCTCCGAATAAGTTATCATCAAAATGCAATTTAAATTATGTATTCAATTTATAAGTCTAAGTGAGTATTGAGGATATTCAACCTTCATACAATTCAATATTACTTTCGAAGATCCAATTTTAAAAAATAAATTTGTGCAAGAACCACCATCATTTTGTTCCTCTTAGAGATCAAAAGCAATTTAGCTCTAGCAATGCTGATATCTTTGTGAATACCAACAGTACGGAACTGGAATTTTTATATAAGTTGGCCTATATATCTGGATTTTAACTTATGAAAGAAAAATTACGCTACGTTTTGCTCATGAGCAGTAAAAAATGTGCATGTGTGGTTGCACTGCAAAACCAATGAACGCGAAAGAGTTAATATAAACGTTTAAAAATTAAATATTCTGAGTAACTAAACTTTATATCATTTTAAAATTTTATTTTGCAAGCTCATATCTCATATATTCAGAGCAATTTTGATTTCAAAGGGCTAGAATTACATTGTTTGGGTAATTACTAAAAAAAAAAGCAAATTTATTTAATACAGTAAAAGCTGAACCAACCAGCATACTTGGGAAACACAGATTTCCGGATACCTGAAAGGTCTGGATAGTTGAGAGTGACGGGAAAAATGAGGGTGACGTAGATTGTAGCCTTTTTTTCCAAAGATTTTTTTGGAAAATAATTTGTCATTTTGAAATGTGAATTAAATATAATTTTTTAAGAATACTTCTGTATCTTCCATAATATTGTATTTACAAAACATATTATGAAGATTTTAATTTAACATTGATGATTTTTAAAAAAAATATGATCTGTAGCCGAATTTTTACTGTAAATATACAGATTGCAAAAATATAAAAATAGCCGACGAAATTGGAAAATATTCTACTCAGCAAGCATAATAAAACTCTTTTAAGTGATCATAAGCAAATCCCAGATTGAATATCAAAACTAATTAATTATCTTTTAAAAAATCGCAAGAGTTATTACGCAATACGCACGCCTCCAATTCTACCGCTCGTGTCATTACGTAATCAGAATCAGCATCTGCCGGTATTCGGAGAGTAAATAAACAAAGGAAAAGAAAGAGACATACCAATCTGGAGTAACCTCCCATAAGTTTTTTTTTAAAATTTTTTTAACCGGTTCTGTTCCTTTACCTCTTTTCTTTTTGGTTAGATTTTGTTTTTTGGCGAAAGGTGAGGAACTTTTTTTTCAGTTCTCACTTTTGCTTTTGAACCCCCCCTTCATAAAACAAATCTGTGTATGCCACAGTACTGTATATTGCTTTTTTCTTTCTGGCCGCCCCTCCATGTGTAGCGGATGTTGCATTTAGAAATAAATTGTCCGCGTGAATGGAGCGGCGCGAGCACGTGCGTGATAAATTTTGGCACGCGGATGTAAAATTTTTAGAAAAACTCATTTTCTAATTTTTCTGGTTAGTTGAGCTTTCCGGATACTTGAATGCCGGATAATTGAGAATTTACTGTAGCTATACTGTCTAGATCCTAACATGAATGGAAAATATTACAGATAGTACATAAACATTAAAAAAAAGCCAGACTTCATAAATTTAGAATTTGATTTGAACATGCAAACTTAGTGCTACAGATATTTTCATAAATTGCGATCTAAAAAAATTACAGGAAAAACTTGCTCTAAGTCAACTGCATTGATGTTTATTTAAAATTTACACATATGATTTTTACTATAGCATAGAGTCTTCAGGGAATTATCACTAGTAAAGGATTTTCAAAAAATGACATTTTATTTTATGGATTTTTATTACAATGATTTTACATCTCATTTGCAGTCCCTTCATATTCTTTCCTGACACATGAAGTATACAAGCGACAATAAAACAATTTACAAAAATTTAATTTTTAAATAAGTTAGTCCAATAATCATAAACTACTATTTAGCTAATATATGAATTGAATGATAAAACAGGTTTCAATATCTATCCCTTTTTATTACATTTTTGTAAGTTTTTATACTCAATGTCACAGTTAGACAAATGACTTGTAGGGTGAATTGTAATATTCCAAAGATAGCAGATCATTTATAGTACAGTAAACTCTCGATTATCCGGCATTCAAGTATCCGGAAAGCTCAACTAACCGGAAAAATTAGAAAATGAGTTTTTCTAAAAGTTTTACATATGTGGGCCAAAATTTAGCCCGCGCGTGCCCCTTTCCATTCAAGCGGACAATTTATTTCTGGGATGCAATGTTCGCTCCGAACGGAGGGGCGTAGAAGGAAAAAAAAAAAAGCAATATACAGTACTGTGACGTACACAGACTTGTTTATGGGGGATTGAAAAGAAAAAGGGAGACCCCCCCCCCCCAAAAAAATAAAGGTCCTCACTTTTCGCCGAAAAACAAGACCTAAAAACGAAATCGACCAAAAAAGCTAAAGGGACAAAATCGATAAAAAAAATAAAACTTGTGGGGGGGGGTACTCCAGATTAGTAAGTCTCTTTCTTTTCCTTTATTTATTTACCCTCCAAATACCGGCAGATGTTGATTCCGATTACGTAATATCACGTGCAGGAGAATTGGAGGCACGCGTATTGCGCAATAACCCTTGCGATCTTCTAAAAGATAATTAGTTTTGATATTCAATCTGGGATTTGTTTATGATCACTTAAAAGAGTTTTATTATGCTTTCTGAGAATATTTTTCAGTTTCATCGGCTATTTTTATATGTTTATATTTTTACAATCTATATATTTACGGTAAAAATTCGGCTACAGATCATATTTTTTTAAAAAATCATCAGTGTTAAATTAAAAACCTTCATAATATATTATGTAAATACAATGTTATAGAAGATACAGAAGTATTCTTAAAAATTATATTTAATGCACATTTCAAAATGACAAAAACAAATTATTTGGCAGAAAAAATCTTTTAAAAAAAAAAGGCTACAATCTACCCCCCCCCCTACATTTTTACCGTTGCACTCAACTATCCGGACTTTTTAGGTATCCGGAAATCGGATATTCCCCAGCATGCCAGTTAGTTAAGCTTTTACTGTATTAAATTGCACACATGTAAAATAATGCAAAAAATATAAATGAATAAATTGGAAGAATGAATGCATACTTAACCTGGTGACTTTTTAGAGAAAATTTTAAAGTAAACACATTTTCAACCCACTTTAATAGTGGGGCCTAAAATATTAAAAATGTTTACAAGAATGACAAAAAAATGACATAGTAAAGGTAATTGGATATTTAGAAATTATACCAATGAATATATGAGATTATACCGCATATAACACTGAAATTTTCGTCTTATTTTATACTAAAAACGCATTAATTTAAAATTTTACAGACCACGGAAACTACATACAACTTAAAACATGATATCTACACAAAAAACCTTACCATTTTGTTTATAAAATAATAATCAGAAAAACTTCAAAAAGTTGATTTTGTGTGAAGATAATATTCAAATAGTTCTTGAATTAAAGAGTTATAGGATTTAAAGCAACAAAGGATGTTATCCCCTAATTCAAGGTTAGATTCAAATCGTTCGTCATACGTTCGAAGCAGTAAATATAAACATAAACATGTTTTCAGGTATAGTTGCAGTTGCAGACACTCAATTTATCGACTTCCCAGCTGAGTACAAAATCCTGAAAAGCAAATTAACAAAGTGTATAGTTTGAGTTAGAATTATAAAAAGTTCGATAAAGTATAATTAAAATGGTATTAAATTTTTTTGTACACCTGTAAGTTTTTTTATACCCATTTTCATTTTGATGCACATTTAACACCAAGAGATCACAGAGAAGAGATCTTCCATCATCTCACATTTGGCAACAGTCACTTTCAGAATTGTCAACAGCGATGAAACTTGCATAAATTATAATAGCAGTATTGATCGTGGTTTTATAAAATAATTAAAATGCCTAAAAAGAAGTCCAAGCAATCTAAAAAAGAGATCGAAGATGAACCTCCGAAACAGGTATCAAAGAAAGTTGATTTGGATGATGACGAATTCCAAGAAAAATTGTCCTTAAAAGATGACCACATGGTAGAAGATGGTACGTTTTGACACACTTTTGTCAACATGCATATAAACTTTTGTGCTTTTAGATTTCATTTGTGCATTTCATATTAATTTAATTTGTGTTCAAAAGTATGTGGTTAATATCCGAAATAAATTTTTGACAAACTATTTCAACGAAATTGAAATTTTTTTAAAGCTGTTCGCCGATATGTGTAGCTTCAGTTTTGTTATTCTTTTTCATCAAATGATCTTTTATATCTTCACTGTTGTTAAATTTTTCCAAATACATCAGTAATTGAAAAGGACGAATGAAATTGAACTTTGCAATAAAGATAAATTATATAATGTTAGGAAAATTATCTTTAATGTTTTCTAGCTTATTTATAGTCTTGTATATTATTATTATTATTATTTTAAACTACTGTTAATTGAACAGTTACATGCAAAATTAAATTTCATGAAATGTTAGTTTATTAGATTTAGGACAAAACTCATCAAGGGATTAAATTCAGATTTTACCATGTTTTGTTTGTAAATTTATTTTTAGAAAAATAATTTTTGTTATGACTTTAAACCATTATATTGTACAGGGATGAGATTCTTCCGCTTATTTGCGTATTTCCGCTTTTTTGTTATTTTGGAGAAATTTCGCTTTTTTTTCTTCTTTTAAATTATAATTTATAAAGAGCTTACTTTACACAAAAGCACTAAGTGTGTAAAAAGTACTTTACACCATTGCATAAAGCAAAAGAAATTATTTGTCCTTATTTTTATTTATTTTTTGAGCTAACTCTTATCAAAAGGCTATTAAATATAATTCTTCTCTGACTTCTGTTGGGTGAATGTTGCATCTCAGTGATGTGCTGGTGGTAAATATGTTTTAATGTCTAATTTTGTATTTTCCGATGCCCCTGATGATGTGTTACACTTGTTTGTCAACTTTTAATGTGAATGATTTAATAATAATTTGATATTTTTCTTATTTATGCATACTGAATTATAAATAATTAAGTTGTTAATTATTATAGTGTAATATTTTCATCATGTTGCGTGTTCTGGTGTTTTACTTCGTAAAACATCTTTCGCGTATAAATTATGGTACAAATGTTTTGCTCGCGTATGATTTCAGTCTTTTTGATTCTTTGCCAATCTCATCCCTGATTGTAGAATTAAAAGATAACTTCATAAATTGATTTTGCCTGCGTTGCATTCTCTGTTTTTTAAATTATGTATACTACTGAGCAATTAGTAGATTTTATTCTTAATATAGGCAAGCATTCTTAATGAATGCAGCATTTTTGTGTTATTACTTCTGTTGAAGAATTTGATTGAATTTTCAAACAGTAGAATGGATTAAAAGAATTTAATTTTTATTACTTATAGAATAATAACCAGAAAATTAAATAAAAATGTAATATTTTATACTAGCTCAGATTTAAAAAAATTACAAAATTTTGGGAACAAGAAACAATTATTGTGAAATGTCATATATACAGTGAAAACAGGCAAGATTATGTTTCCTTAATTTTCTGCCAAAATCAATTGTATCATTATTTCAGAAACTTTGTATATTCTTCCACTTAGGAATCTACTTTTTTAAAATTCTAAAATGAGTTCTCGCCTCAAAATCTTCCTTCCTCAAAAAGTCAACAGGAGTGCAGACTTTGAAGCCATGGATATCAAATGGAAGACTTGAAAAAGATTGCAAGAAACAAACCGAAACAGGTTCCTTCCTCAAAATGTCAACACGAGCAAAGAGTCCATCAGTCTAGAAAAATCCATCGGGAAATGATCATAATTTTCAAAATTCAAAGCAAATTCAACCAATAAAATCAAAGAAAGCAAAGAGGAGACCATTTAAAACAAGACATAAGGAAGCAGTGATGTGCAAGAGACTAATAAAAAGATCGCTGCACGCCCCAAAAAAATCAGCATCACAGTTGAGGAGTACATCTCATGGCGATTAACAGTTGGAGAAACAAAGTGTCAGGAAGCAAAACCGCACCATACACTACAGTTTAACCGATATTTTATCTAGCATTTTCTCCACTAAAACTTTGGTTGTGTTTAAAAAACATAAACATTGTATAATATTTTATAAAATTATACAGCATTTCTTCTATAAGTATAGTTTGGTAGCATGCAACGGAAGTGTAACGCCATGTTTTAGGGTAATTATTTTAATAGTATTATCCTAATAATGAAATATTAAAAAAATGTTGAAAGTTAATATCTAATTATATTTGAAAGAAAAATAGATAATTTAGAAATGTCAGGAAGCCTTTTCAAACTTTAATTATAGCAATGACTGATGTTTATTATATAGCTTTTGCAAGTTGATGTTTACTTTTTATTTCTATAGATGCAGGTGATAAAGGGAAGAAAGACAAAAAACAAAAGAAAAAGGAAAAAGCCCCAAAGAAGAAACCCTCTGAAAATAATAAGAAAGAAGTTTCAAATGGAGCTGATGAAGATTCAAATGAAGAAAATCTGGATGATGAAGATGAGAATTTCAATGAAGATGATGATAGTGCTTCATTGGCAACTCATGAAAGTGAGACAACTAAAGGTAATTTTGAATAATTTCCTTCTGAAAACTTCACTTTTTCTAGTCCCAAGTAAATGCACTTTTTAGCTGTAGTTTGAAAAATGAGTATGAAATCCCGAATTGGCATTGGGCTCCCGAATCCGAATTTATTTCCTGAAATTTAAATCCTGAATTTATTTCCTCCTATCTGTTACTGATTGGAGGAAGTTGTTTATTATTTTTGTCTTTTTATGCTGAAATTTATTCTTTACCCCTTTAGGATAAATTATATATTATGCAAATATTTTGATATTTTCAATAAGTTTTGCATTTTTTTCGCATTGTCCTCTAAACTTATTTTAATATTTCTTGTATTTCAGAAGAAAAAACAGCTGCTCCAAAGTTATCCCATAAAGAAAAGAAAAAGCTAAAGAAGCAGGTACATACACAACCACTTATAAAGTTTACTTTGTTATTATGATTGCATTTATGTCTAAGAAATGTTTGTCTTTGTTTACATTATTTTTGACAAAATAGTTTACAAAACTATTATATTATTCATTTGTATTTGATATCACATTTCATGTTATGTTAATTTGCATAGTATGATGTTTTATATGTGTCTAATTGAAGCACTTTGGTTGTGTTTTAATGTTAAGTATTGTTATTTATTTCAATGATATAAAAAATATGTTTTCTTATAGATGGATTATCAAAGACAAATTGAAACTTTGGGTGGTAAAGTTGTTGATGATCAGTTTACTGTTTCACAAGCAGAAAAATCAGCAGCACAACAACTGCAGATGGAAAATGCTGTTGATATTAAGGTAATTCCGTGTTTGATTAATTTTTGTATGTTTTTATATGCTATTTTGTAATTTTTTTTTCTTTCCAGTTCTAAGAATTTTATAGTTATTTTTTTACAAACAAATTATTGAGGCTTATTATTATACTGGCCTCTAAAAGTTAATACACTACCAATTTTTTGTTCCTAATTTGTCAACAATTGAATATGAAAATTGGAACAATTGTACACTAAAAGTTATTTATTGAATTTTACCTAATTTTAGTATCAAGCATAATTTATAATTAAGTTGTGTCTTCTTTATAAAATTCTGCTGTTGGGAAAAAAAATACAGAATGAAAGATATCTGTTAAAAAAAAATCAATAAATGAGTTTTAATATGAAATGTGTCTTTCCCTAGCTGTAATGCTTAGGCTGCATCAATTTTCCATACTTTCACTTAAGTTGTCAAAGAAGTTAAGCAGAGACCATTCATGGGGCTATACTTGTTCAAGGTTATTTAAGACTTCCGAGGGTTACTTGAAGCAGCTACCCGTCTTTCAGGTAGTATCAAAGATGCTCTATTGGATTACGATTCAGAGATTGAGCTGATCAGTGCATTTGCTCCAAACTTTGATCCTCAAGATGTTCCTTTACAAGCCTAGGTTAGTGAGGTAGAGCATTATCATTCATTAGGATAAATTTCTCACTATTAGCCCAAACATATGGTCTGATCATGGATCGAAGATTTCAGGGAGACTCCAGCTCAAACCATGGTGGCATCTGGTGCCTTGTTCTCTCCATATCAGCATGCAACTTGAGTGAGTCACTCTTCAGTGTAAATCTGGACTCGTCTGTGAAGAGTACAAAGGTCCAGTTAACATGCTAATATGCACTTCTCAGATGTCAATTAAAGGGGACACACACAAGTGGCCTTCTTTTATACAATCCTTAATTGTGAAGATGTCTTTCCTCCATCGTAGCCAATATTCTCGTCCCTATTGCAGCAAAAAAATCTTAATGAGCTGTGGCACAGTAGTGGTTCTTCTTCTTTGAGCCAAAAGTGCTGGAAAGCAATCTTCTACGGGAGTTGTAACACATGGCTGATCTAGAACAGATCTCCTCGGAACTGAATTTTCAGATTAAAAATGATCTCGGAATCGTTAGACCTCTTTGTGAGACATATTAAGCCTTCTAGCAGCATCGGCTTGTGTCAAACCCGTTTCCATCCATCCAATCGCCCGTCTACCATCTTTACAAATCTGATAAATGTCTCCTCTATGACTCTTACGAACAATAAAATTGAAGACTAACCAACATTCTTAGAAATTTTTCACAAACTACGAAAGTAAGATATTCATAGTTTTCTCTGGCTTCTATAAAGATACCAATTTATTTTAAAATAAATGTTAGGTATGTTACTTTAATTTAATTAATATTACCCAATATCCTTCAAATAAACTGTATTTGTTACTTTTATTTGCATTCATTTGATGGCGAGCTTAAAAAAACAGGTTGTACCTGAACTTTTATACACTAAGGTATTTTGTAGTTCATTATCACCCATAATCATTCACTATCAGGCATCATTGTATTCTTTTTACTATTGATATTCTGATGGCAGAGTTTCAGTTCTTTAATTTGAAGGATGTATCTTTTAATTTCATTTTGCTAAATATCTGTCTAGAAAGACACCTTATGCACATTAAATTTATGTATATTCAAATGGTCTTGTATTGGTGAAATATGGAAGTTTGACGTGCAAGGTTGTCATCTTCAGCATCTAACTATAGTTCAACATCTGTTTTTGATGCCTGATAGTGCACCTAATGAATAGATCTAAAAATTCAAAATATTTTTCAGTGCTCCTTAGTGTTTCGTTTCTTAAAGGAATAATGACATTATTTTATACTATTCATTAAACAAATCACCATTAGCCATTCACCATATACCATTCATTAATATCACTAATAGTGACCATTTTAATTTGTTCTGCAGTTTTTTCCACAAGTTAAAATCATATTTAATTACTATGTAAATATATCTGGTCATAATTTGAAAATTCTTTTGCATTAAATATTGTTAAAAAATTTGAACTTTTACTTCAGGTTGACAACTTTTCCATATCTGCAAGAGGAAAGGACTTGTTCATAAATGCTAGTTTACATATAACTGCAGGAAGAAGATATGGTCTTGTTGGACCAAATGGGTAAGATGTTACAAAATTTCTGATCAATTTTCCAATTTCTGTTCAATATTTCATGATATCAACTAATCTTATGTTTCATATATATATTTTTTATTTTAGACATGGTAAAACTACATTATTAAAGCATATTGCCAATCGATCCTTGAATATACCTCCAACCATTGATGCTTTGCTGTGTGAACAAGGTAATCATTGTAATATTTTAGAATATATTAATGAAACATTCAGTTTTGAAATTGTTTCTTAAAAGGTGATTTATTTTTTTTTCTGTCAGAGCATTTGTTTTAAATCCAGTATAATTTTCTAGATAAGCATTTCAAAATAAAATTAACAGTCTTCAAAAACTCCCTTGAATCACGTAAATAGTCTGATATTTCAGGAAAAATCATTTTTTTTCAATTAATTTAAATGTGTTATGCTAGATGTATTTATTTATGTAAGTTTTTTTTTAAACATTTAGTCATTGGGAATAATGCAAATTAATCCTTTTCAAATGAACACTTTTAGTTTTTTCAAAAATGATATTTACAAATCAGTTAGAAATGTGCAAATTAATAGATGCCTGTTGGCTATTTTCTTTTGCTATTTTTGTGATGTATAATTTATATATCATCAGCACTGGTACTCTTTGTCTCTTTTCAAATTTGCATCTAATATACACATATATGTATATACCACAGGCAATTTGTTAATAAATTTTCTAACTCAATATTCTATTAAAAGTAGCTACTTTTTCAATATCAGACTTAAATACTCTATTTATTTTAAAGAAGTTATTTATATATCATTATTACACAAAGTATTCACGTTAATGCGACCACCTTCTACTTTAAATGCCAGCACAGATTAGGACATGCACGAAGACACCTGTGATCAGAAAATAAGGTGTGTAGTGGGCATCTTAGAAATGTTTTATTCATCTCTGTCTTGAATAATTAGTGGGATTTGTCTGAGTTAGAAAAAGGGATGATTATTATTAGGACCTAAGCCAAGCATGACAGTATTTCCAAGACTGAACACTATTCATGTTGTGAATTATGTAGCGGTGTGAAAAAATTAGTTATGTCATGTGGCGGTGTGAAAATTTCAGAGCATTACAAGCCATACATCACAGAGGTAAGCGGGCATAGAGGCTGGGGCGGAACAATATACTACAGGGGAGCAACTGATGGGATTGAAGGGAAATTGCTTAAATTGAAAGAAACATGTAAGAACAGACACCATGCAACCATTTGTTTATGACTACAAGTTGGTGGAAGTTCCATTATGATTGCTTTTGTGATGTGCTGTTGGTCCATTCATCATTGTGAAAAGCACTATAAACCAACATAGTATACTTCAATTTTTGCAAATCATGTACACTCCTACATGTAGATGGTTTTCTGTGGGATGCATGACACATGATGCGATGAAATTGTATGCGAATGGTTGAAAAATTATGACAGCAAATTTATTGTACTTCCCTGGTACCCACATTCCTCAGATTTAAACCTAATCAGCAATATGTGGGACCACCTTGGTCATGCATACACATTTGCTACGGATTTTTTCAAACATTTCTGCAAACTACGGATAAGATTAAAATTTCTACGGAAATGTGTTTTTCCCCCCTCCCTTGCACACAGTGTTTTTGTTTGTATTCCTTCATGACATGACGACCCAATTTTTTCCCCCTACATTTCATGTTTTTGAAAAATGACATATAATTTCTAATTCTCCTATGTGTAAATAATATCTATAATAGTGATATATATATTTCTTGTATTATTAATTCAAATAAGAAATTTTTCTTAAAAATAGAAATTTTTGATTACTTAAAATATGATGAAATATTTCAGTGATCATAAATTCAACATTTTGACACAAGCCTGTTTCCTTGTGTGCACACACTTTTGTTGCCACCCTTGTAGACCTTTTGCTACTGACAACCTCCTTTCCAGTGTTGGCATGTATGGTCATGTTCATTCTCTAGATTGTCCACCATGCTTCTTCTAGCACCTATCAGCTGCACTGGAGTCATCATGGCTCCATATCCAAGTGAATTCAATTCAGCACCTTGCTGAGTCACTCCTAGCCCATCTGGCTGCAGGGCTGACTGTGGATACTAACTGGTGGTCATATTAATGTGACTAGACTCTATAATTATTTGTTTGTTAATTAACTTTTTAGCTGCTTTTGAAGAAATAATACTTCAATTTCTTAAAATGTGAAATTCTATCCTTTTAAAGTGTGCACTGTAAAACGTAGCGTGTGTTTTTTAGCCTATTCGTATTAGTTTGAAGTTTTCTTATTTGAAGTTTTCTTACGATTTCCACTTTCTGTATAACAGTTTCTCCAATATAACTCCTGCTCAAATAGAAGCATTTTGATTTTAAAAAATGCTGTAATTCTATTAATCCTGTAGGTATGAAGTGTGTTGTCATTTAAATACTACGCAATGACATTGGCTTGAAAAGATATTTTATAAGTTATAATTGAATTCCAAGAGTGGAAAGCTATAATAGCTGTTCGTTAAAAAATATTTGACATCTCGCCCCCCCCCCGGCCCGTCTGCAAAAAAAAAAAAAAAATGTAGACGATTTATCTTATTTTTGTAAAGAATTTTCAAAAATAACAGAACATTGTTCAAATTTCAGAAAAAGGAAGGGAGGATAGCTTAAGTGTATTTTGAAAGTTCCCTTTTCTAACCCTCCTGAGAAATATCTAAACTAAAACATATAATGTAAGTTGAGTAAAAATCAAAATTTTAAGATATGATAGAGATCATTTGTTTTTCTTATGCTCATAGCTTAATATTTAAATTTGAAATGAAATATTTTAGAGGTTGTTGCTGATGATACACCTGCTGTGGAAGTGGTTCTGAAATCAGATGTTAAACGTACACAGCTTTTGGACGAAATGAAGGCTTTAGAGGAGGAAACCAGTAAAGGTCATTTGGAGAGGCAAGAAAGATTGAATGAAGTAAGTAAAAATTGGTTTATTTAAACTGCAACATTTAATGTTTGTTTTTATTCTGTAGTGTTCCTTAATCATCTTTATTTTTTAAAATTATTATAACTTGATTTTTTTTTTTAGATCTATGAAGAATTAAGAATCATTGGAGCTGATTCTGCTGAAGCACGAGCTCGACGTATTCTTGCTGGTTTAGGATTTACACGCGAAATGCAAGATCGGGCCACAAAGAATTTCTCAGGAGGGTGGAGAATGAGAGTTTCTCTTGCTAGGTATATTTTGGATCTTTTGAAATGTATAAATGTCTTTAAAATTTACATATTTCCTCATAAAATGCTTATATTCTTTTAAAGGGCTTTGTTTATGGAACCTACATTGCTTCTACTTGATGAACCTACAAATCATTTAGACTTGAATGCTGTTATTTGGCTTGATAAGTAAGAATTTCATTATTAAATATTTTTGGTATAACAATTATTGAGCAAAACATTTTAAAAAACAATTCAAAATTTATTATATGGTTCCTGTATCTGGTCAAATAGCCGTTTCTGTAATCTTATTTTTTTATTACAGCTACTTACAAGGATGGAAAAAAACACTGCTTGTAGTATCTCACGATCAAAGTTTCTTGGACAATGTGTGTACAGATATCATTCACTTGGATATCTTAAAATTATTTTATTACCGTGGCAATTACAGTAAGTTTAGATAATTTAAAAATTAATTTCCAATTTGGTATTCTACAAGCTATATTTTGTAGCGATATAAACTCATAAACACTGAATTTGTAAGCTGCAGGATTTTAGAAGAGTGCAAGCATTTCGGTATGTTCAGAAAGAAGCATAAGCAATGTCATAACAATTGCTTATTTGATTCATCTTGAAATATAAATTTTCTTTTGGATTTCAACTGCAATATTTTGTATAAAAATTAATAACTATAACTGTGTATAATAAAATAATTGCATTGTTGCTCATTAAATATAAACTTATTTATAGTCACACACAGCAAGGGTTTTTTTCTGCTTGATGAAAAACAGAAAAATAGGAATAAACATTTAATTTCATCGTATTTTACATATAATTATTATTAAATAAGTTTTTAAATCTAATATACTTAAGGTGTGCAACTATTTACTGTAATCTTTGAGCTTTCTCTGTCAGCTACCTAGAAAGTGTTGTGTGAGCAAAATAACCATAGAGCTAGTTCATACAGTGAATCTTACGTCACCCAGCAGTTATAAGATAAATAGGAATGAGTTAGTTCTAATATAAATTAAGATGCAATGTGTATTATAACTAAAATAAAAACTTCCGCTTTAATCATGCTTTTTGTAACATTTTAATATAATTGTTTTAAAAGTTGTTTGAATTGGATAGATTTGTTTCTGTTCATTAAGGTGATATATATTTTTTTTTCTAGGTCAGTTCAAGAAAATGTACGTTCAGAAACGAAAAGAATTAGTGAAAGAATATGAAAAACAGGAAAAAAGATTAAAAGAAATGAAGGCTTCTGGAAAGTCTACTAAAGTTGCTGTAAGCATAGCATCACTTAACAATAATTAATTTTGATTATTTGTATTATATAATTTAAAAAATTTTTTGGAATCCAGATTTTTTTTAATAGATCAAAAAGAACTGTGCAACAAGTTATCAAAATGAAAAATGTTACATTTTTATTTTTTTGTAGCGTTAAATATTTTCATATCAGTTATAACAAAATTTTAAACAGCATTTCAAAATTGATGATTAACAAAATATGTTTTGAATAGTTGATAGTATTTTATCTTCCAATTAGTTTTTTTTTACTTTGGACTTATCTTAATCTTTTACTTTTGAGCAAGGCATAAATGCTCAAGCTCTTTCAAGCTCTTTTTTTCAGTTAAAGTGTTTCACTGAAAAAACTGAATAAAATGACTTTGGCTTTTTTTTTCCCATGGAAGTTTGATTTATGAATAAAATGTTTCGTTGAATTTATTTTGAATACACATAAAAGAAATGTTGCAATTTTAGATGAAAAAAATTGACATAAGTCTAATATTTTGAAAGCTGTTGCTCCACAGCACATCTGCATAACTTTTTTTGAATATTGATATAAATTGAGCAATTTTTTCAAGTGGTCAATGCTTTGCAAATCATTTTAATGTTAATACTTTGAGAAATATGTACTTTGAAAACGCTTGCATTTCATATAGCTTA
This sequence comes from Araneus ventricosus, assembly GCA_013235015.1. NCBI lineage: Eukaryota > Metazoa > Arthropoda > Arachnida > Araneae > Araneidae > Araneus > Araneus ventricosus. The sequence goes on along the minus strand of BGPR01022180.1, from coordinate 1,468 downwards.
CAATAGATTGCATATGCTATGATTTGTTAATAAATTTTAAAATGTAGTCTTCATGCTATGTTCAATGATGAATTGTAAGTTGATGGTAAAATGAGTTCATTATCTCATATTTAAACAAATTTGATAATGAAATCTATAAATGCATATTGATAGTTAAAAAAAAAAAAAAATAGGAATATCATATTTTAATATGTCATTTGTAGTTTATTTGGTATTTAATCTTTTTAGGAAAAAGCAACAAAAGAAGCATTGACCAGAAAGCAGCAAAAAAATCAGCCAAAGAAGCAAAATGATGATGAAAATGGTCCAACTGAACTCATCAAAAGACCTAAAGAATATTTAGTGAAATTCCACTTCCCTAATCCACCACCTCTTAATCCTCCTATATTAGGTTTACATAGTAGGTTTGAAAACAGTTGCTTTAAAAATTTATTTTGTTTTTTTTATCCTTAAATATTGTTTTATTATATAACTATTATTTAGCATATTGAGACTTGCATTGTAAAATTTTATAGATATGAAGTCTACAAAATTAAAATAATATTTAAGTATTTGTTAATCAATATGGTAAACTATTTAAGGTGCGACTAGAAGCAAAAATGAAACAAAGAAATGTAGATAAACATTGTGCTGCTTATTCTATTTAACTTTCAGATTTATTCTTCACAACTTATTTCAAGAAATTTCAAGTTGTATTCAGTTTTGAAAAACCTTTTCTGCATTTCTTGCTATACTGGCAGCAGCTCATGATTCATTACTTTAAATATTTAAAAAAATAAAAATTTTAATAGACCACGTTCTTAAAACGGACTAAAAAGTATAAAATAATTTCTTCTAGCCCCATACAGATTTATAAACCCATACAGTTTCAAAACGAAAAACGTGGGGCGCATGTAATAGATAATTGATGTATAAATAGTTTATTTCAGTCACTAACAATTTTATTGCAATGGAAATGATATGAACTGTTGTGTGAGTTTTCTCAACGACAGCTACTCCCTACACTCCTTACTATTAAATATTGCATGCGCCCCACGTTTTTCGTTTTAAATCTGTATGGGTTTATAAATCTGTATATGGCTAGAAGAAATTATTTTATACTTTTTAGTCCGTTTTAAGAACGTGGTCTATTAAAATTTTTATTTTTTTAAATAATTATTTTCTCCTTTTTAGTCATCTGTGTGTGAAATTTTGCAATCGATTTTAAACATCTTGATGAGATTATGACGGAGACATGTGGCAAATTTCAGGTTTATTTCAGTTTCTCTTCACCTGATCATAAATAAAAAATTGTTATTTTCCTGAAAAAAAAAGTTATGTGAAGCAGAGACCTTTGAGATATAATGAAAAACGTACTGCGCATTCGCAAAGATATGGTTAAAATATGGGGTGCTTCAATGGCCCCATGGGCCATCCTTATGCCCAAGAACCAAGTCTGTAATGTTAATAGTTTTCGAGATATAATGAA
>BGPR01022179.1:7603-25668 GCA_013235015.1 Araneus ventricosus | reverse complement strand
AATAGAGCTGGCACAGCCAATCATTTCTGAATACATTCTATGTGAAAGATGTCCGCAAGCCAGTGGTTGAAAAGTTTGTTATGGTATCTAAAAGCAAATACTGCAGATTAACTAATCAGATGAGATTCTAATTGTTTTGGCGTTGGAAGCAAAGTTCCAGATTAGAGAAAAGTGTGCCCATAACTGTTATGGGCAATATACTACTAATAATTTAATAAATAATCTTAATAACTAATAGTTTCTCAGTCATTTCTTGCATAAGAGTAGATAGCACCAAGTTCCTCTGGTAGGCCAACATAAAACACGCCCATGAAGCTTCATCCATCGCTATTCTTGAAACCAACCTTTTCCACTTCCTTAGTAGCGGCCCACGCTTTGGTGGAGGCCAACAACTGGCAGACCCATGTAGCGGTTCACCGCATTAGAAATCTATTTAAAGTGTCCTTGAGTTTCGACCTAACTGGAAACCATTTAGCACCAAGCAATGCATTGTAATGGTTTGTGCTGCGAAAAAATTCTAAGAGTACACTAAAATTGAAACTCCTTGAGTTTGAGGTCCACCTGGAAACCATTACAATCAAGCAATGCTTTGAAGGGTGATGGTTGGGGTTGCCATATTGGCGAAAAAAAACTCTACAAGTACACTAAAAAATAGATTTCAGCCCGCGGTTTGCTATTATTCATAGAAAACATTGGAACGCCATCCCACACAAGCGCCCAAGCTCCAGTGGGACTGCCCAAACAGGCTATCACCCAAATAAGCTTCCCTTTAGCTATTCATGGGGCAAAACGAAAAAACATACATTGCCACCTTATCAAATATGAATCTCTATGGATATCACCTCATCCTAATGACTCCACAGAGAGCTTATGAAAAAGCTTTGTTCGATACATTTCACGCCTTATAAAATTTCTGAGATTCAGTATTTTATTATCTGATCAAAACGTTTTTCTTTTTGAATCTAAAATTGCCTTCATTTATCCAATAAAAAAAATCATTTTTTTTTTCTCTACGATAAGGCCTATACTACGAACAAATACGTTTAAAAAAAGTCATCCAAAACACAAAAATATTGAATAATAATTTTTCTGCTAAATAATGAAATGATGAAATTTACTTACAAGTTGAATCATAGATCCAAACTTTTCCTTTCAACCTTCAAGATCAGTGTGAACGTTGCAAATCCCAATATTCGCTTGTGTGCTGGACGAAACTATTTATAGCATCTTTCAACAGCAATAGACTCTACATTTGCAACTGTTGTAGCAAGCACGTGCGATTGTTCATTTGAATAATAAGTAACAATAGCATTACTTGCAAGTTTCAATCATTCGAGTTTCAATTTGCATTGTTGAAACTGCGATAATTGAACATGTCTGGTTAGTTAGTTATTAGTTTCAATTTTTTAAAAAATCAAACAAATAACTAACCTTTTTCAATAACCTTTTTCCTTTACCGAAGTATAGAAAGAAAAAGTGTTGTAATGCTGAAAAAAATTGATCTCCAGATTTAGATGAATCTCCAAGTTTCATTGAACCTCCCTGAGTCCGAAAAACACAATTTTAGAATTAAGTCCATCTGTCTTTGAACACGATAACTCATAAAGATATTGAGTTAGACTAATAAAATTTGGTATGTGTTCTTTATAGCAAATTTGTAGATTTCTGTGAAATTTTGAACGAACTTCGTCCAGAGGTCTGTCTGTCTGTGTTTACGTTAACACTATTATTCGTTTGTCTCAAAAACTTAAAGAACTAGTTTGGTATAATTTGGTTCAAAAGTTAACTATAAAAATTGTAGATACACATCAAAATTGGTCCGGACACTCAACGGGGTGATTGCCTGTGTATGTATATATTCGTATGCATGAAAAGCGTTTATTAACAGAAAGGCAACTCATCTTTACTGCAACCATTTTCTCTATTCCACATGCTGATGATCCATTTGGTTATTCACATTGTGCCAATTCAAGTAGTAGTGATTAAACTGAATGGTGACTGGCAGAAAACTGGAAAGTAGATGGTGTTTGTGTTTGTTTGCTTAATCTGACAACAAGTACAGACATTTTTTAGTTCAATCTATTAATGGACTGTTTTATCAAGGCTCCATCCGTGTATGTTTCATCAAGGGGTTACATCTGTGACTTATTGTGTATACGTTTCATGATTATTTTATAAATTTAATAAGCAATTGATATTCGGAGGTCCGCGGTCATGTGAACACTATAACTCAAAAACTTGAACAGCTAGGTGGATAAAATTTGGTACACAGTTTTATCGTCATGAATGTAGGTCCGTATCAAAGTTTGGGTCAAATCCATCAAAGGGTTGACTGTCTGTCGGTCTGTATAATCGCATACTTGTATCTCATAAGCCCTTTGTCTTAGATAAATAAAACTTGATATCACGGATGCTAACATTAATTATAGATCTGTGCCCAATTTTCCATGTCAATCGGTTAAAAAACAGGTGTTCAAATTGCGTATTTTTGCAGTTTGATTCTATCTTAATTGATTAGTTGATTATAGACAATACATTGGATGCTGCTGCGTTGCGCGCAAAAGGTATATATTGATATCACTATAGTTTACTTGTTATGTATTTTCTTTTTGTAATTAAATATTTTTTTGTATTTTATTAGAAGTTGCTGCATTTTTGCGCAATTCTGTTTAATGCAAAGTTTAATTTTTAATATCTCTCGTTTAATTATTTCACTTGTACTTAATTGCATTAACAAAGTTATTTCCGAGGAAAGGAGAATGAAAGCACAAATCTTTAAAAAATTAAATGAAATTTCGCACCCCCTAAATAATACAGCGTCTGCTACATAATAAAAATTCAAAAATTATATAACAATAATTTTTGAATTTTTATTTTATTAGACGGATTTATTTATTTTATTAATTTTATTTATTATTGAATAATTATATTTGAAGAATTAATTATTATTGATTATGTATTATTAAATATATTTATTATATTTATTATTTATAAATAAATTTTTTATAATAAATAATATTTATATTTATTATTTATTATTAAATATATTTATTATTTATTATTTATTAATTATTATTAAATATATTTTATTATTTATTATTAAATATAATTATTTGAAGAATTATATTTGAATATTTATTATTGAATAATTATATTTGAATTCTTATTTTATTAGACGAATTTATTTATTATTTTGAATTTTATTTTATTAGATTAGATTTATAATTTTGTATGCTCTAAATCTTTTATTTTAAAATTTTCTTATCTCATTAGCAAAAGTTATGAGCTATAATTTAAGACATGACATGAAGCCATCCCACACCCCTGGGGCCTATAACCTCAAGGGTTATCTAACCAATTGGGTGGGTGCAGGGTAGATGAGTACAGCAATTTCCACCACAGAGTCCTGGGAACATACGCGAATGCCATAACCCGAGCAACTTCGAATTCTCGCCTCCCCCATGGTTTAAACTTATAAAAAACCTAAAAGTTAAACTGGAGAAATTACACAATCAGAACAAAAATATGCCCTGTCTGGGCAACACACTCTTAAAGAGTTTGACATTTACATTTAAATGTCAAACTCTTTAAGAGTGTTTGACATTTACAGACAGAAATGATGAAAAATCATTTAAACAACAGAACTTGATTATTTATAAAACATGCAGCAAATACACAAAAATGTTTGGAAAATACACACAATTAAACACAAATATCAGAAAAAAACTGTTCTGTAAAAAAAATGAACAAAAAAATAATAAAATAATAATATTAATTTTGACACAAAATGTTTGAACTGTTGGTATTATGGCAGTTGATTACACCTGTTCCTACAAATCCACGTTTTTCCTTGCTTATACCATATGCAGGGTGAAAATTTCGGTGGAGCACGAATCTGAGGATGTATAGGGAATTAATATTCAAGCAGTTTGTATTTTTCTCAGACTTCCCTAGGGTTGTTCATTAGGAGTTTGTCTCTCTTGTTACTGTCTGACGGTTGCTCTACTGTATGAGCCAATTACCTATTAATAAAACGCACAAAAACACAGACGGGTTTGTCCAAACAAGGTACAAAAGCTGAAGACACAATCGGAATTTTTCAAATGTTTTCACTGGATGGCTTGCTGACGAGAAGGTTGATGTCGTTGAGAAAGGATTACTAAGGGAAAAAAACTTATTGGACCCTCGTTTTAAAAGTTGATGTATTGCAGGCTTAACTGGGTCGCTAGATGTCTGGCTTAAAAAGGTCCTGGTAATTATGAATGTGATTAATAACTCAGGCCTGCAAAAAATACTTTTTGAAAATTGTTTTAATTTTGAGGACTGATTTTTATGTTATTTTTAGTGCTGATTCTAAAAATGAAATCCATTTATTTCTATCACATAAGAGTTTTTTACAAAATGATTGCATATTTTGAAAGAAACAGTTGAAATGGCGAAATTGTGGCATTTCATTTAAATTTCATTAATTCATAAATCCTTATAAATTACATTTATATTCTAGTTCAAGTTGTTAAGTATAGGTAGAAAGTCACAAGTCTTTATAGGGATGTTTTTTCTTTACCTCAAAAGTTCTTTTGTCACTTTTCCTCTTTTGAACTTTGCAGGGATTTGTAGCATCCAGCAGTAGTCGGCTATCATGCCGAAATTCCATTTTCCTTGATATCGCCTCTTCATTTCCTTTACATCTTGGTGAAATCTTTCACCTTGTTCCTCGCTAACTGCACCTAAATTTTTAGGAAAATAGTTCAAGTGCGAATCGAGAAAATGAACTTTTAAGCTCATACTACAGCTAAAATCTTGAAATTTTTTATCATCTCTTCTACAATAGATTTGTAGTTTGTGTCCTTTTTGTTTCCAAGAAAGCTAGAAATAACTAGTTTGAAAGATTCCCAGGCTTTTCTTTTGTTTGCTTCCATTTTAGTCTTAAAATTTTCATCTTTCATCATTTTCCTGTTGTCTGGTCTTATAAACACACCTTACTTCAGTTTTGCTTCGGATGACCCCGGAACTGGTCACAGAGATATTTGAAGCATTCACCTTCTTTTGGTAAAGCCTTGAGAAATTGTTCCCTAAGACCTAATTTTATGTGAAGCGGTGGAAGTAACACTTTTTTTGGCAAGTAGGAGAGGTATCCGGTTTCAACTGGTTTCCTTTGTCTTTAATATTGTGTTTAATAGACTATTTACCGATTCAGAGGAATATTCTGGATTAAAATAGTTTCTTTCTTGTTTGTTAGTTTAATCCACCAATTTACTATTTTAAGTCCATAAATATGTGTATCGAACTCATATAAATAGTACTTTTTTGCTCTGAAATATACTAAATTCGAAAAAAATAGATTGCGATTTGTGATGAAACTGTACGTGATGGAATTTTTTCATTATTTTTCCAGTAATCATCATCCAAAAAACTATAAAAAACACCACTTGCTTTACCGACAATTTTTTCATCGCAGACCTGTGTAATCCCTCGAATTCTTCCGTGGGACAGGTGATTTGACGTAAGTCTCCTGTACCATTCCTGTTCTAAGCTGGGCTTTGGTAGTTTCATGTGCCAGGATGTTGTTAGTAGACAAGATGTAGCATAATGAATAGGAGTTCCAATTTCTCCACAGCTACACAGTGGAGAGTTGGCTGGATGAAATCTGTGTAGATATGAAGTGTGATGGTATGAAGTAGGCCATGTCCTGTGAAAAACAGAACATCCGCCCTATTCCAGTTCGCTGACTGCAGCGAAACTTTAGGAAATATGTTAATTCTGGATCGTCCCGTATCCCCTTCGTCCCATTCACTTTGCCATTGCTTCATCATATCTATACGAAGGATATTTCTGGCATGACATTTTGGCAGTTTTATGTCGAGTTGGACGTCGTTCGACTCTGCCGCTGCCTTTGCTGGACTGCCCGCTGTTTCATTTCCAAAATAACCCACGTGGGCTTTTATCCATGAAATTTTTATGTGGGGGTTTCCTAGAAGTATTTCAAAAATTTCCCTGGCTGTTCTGTTGGCGGTCTTAGGACTAGATAATGCTTGAATGCTGGTTCTATTATCCACGAAAATTGTAACTGGAAGATTTGTCTTGAGTGCAGATGCGTATTTTACTGCTTTATTAAGGGCGAGGAACTCGCCTTGAAAGACAGTATTGTCTTTCGTCAATTTAGCAGACCATTGATGCGTTGTATTATTTTCTTGCATCATGCAGAAAGCTGCGCCCACCCCATTTGGAGATTTAGAACCATCCGTGTAAAGGCGAGTGCCCACGTTATTTGATCCACCGTCATCAAGTGAAATTTGATGAAGTACTTTTCCGTTAGCCGGGCGCAAGCGAAAAATCGCCAAATAATGTAGAATTCCGCCAAATTTCTTGCAACCATTCTCTTCGCGAATTGGCTCGCGTTTGGTTCACAATTGGCGACATTTGCGCCCGACTAACGGAAAATCGCTTCGCTCTTGGCAACTTGGCTGTTCACAATTGGCGACATTTGCGCCCTGCTGACGGAAAATCGCTTCGCTCTTGGCGACTTGGCTGGCGTTTGGTTCACAATTGCCGACATTTGCGCCCGGCTAACGGAAAAGTACCCCGTCCGTGTAAAGGCGAGTGCCCACGTTATTTTATCCACCGTCATCAAGTGAAATTTGGTGAGGAAGAAGATGGTTGGAGGGTTGTGTAGTCCAGCTAGTCACTCTGTGTTCAAGAACGGCTGGGCTAAGGTGTGGAATGTCTTGAATTTTGTTTCGGATTCTGTACAATTCGGTTATTTTGACATCCAGCTGTAATTGGAGGTGCAGAGGTGGGATCCCCAGAATCACCCGGAGTGCAGCCGCCGGTGTTGTTCCATAAGCCCCTGTGATGGCCAACAGGAAGCCTCTTTGAATGGATGATAACTTTCGTGCAATTCTGACAGTGTTGTTGTTGATCCCCGAAGATCAGCAGAGCTATATCAGGTCCATGAGCCTGTGTACCCTGAAGAAATCCAAAGTCAATAGAGGATAAGAAACAAGATCCTGTTGGGAAAGTCCCAGGCATGCAAGAATATGATCAGGTGTGGCCTGTTCTGCAGTACATTTTGGGCAGATCTCAAAACACTTAGAATTATCAGAGAAAGTCAAACTTCTGATATGCCCACTAAGGACGCGAGTAAGAGTTGTTTGGTCGCGTCTGCTGCAGTCACTTGATAGACAGCCACCTGATCGAGAACCCTGATGCTCCGGTGGAATGAGCCAAATAGTTTTATTCCTGCTTTTAGCTCTAGAGAACAGCTCCAAGTAGGTGAGAGGTGCAGAAGCCACTGAAGCATCATCGGAACCTGCCTTAGCAAGTACATCTGCAATCTCGTTACCTTGGATGTTGACATGAGAAGGAATCCACTGCAGGTGAATCCCGTAAGATACTGAGAGACTTTTAAGTATGTTAAGAATATTCATTCCTGTATTATCTCTTACTCTATGCCAATTGGCCAAATGTTGGATAGAACTTCTGCTATCTGTTAGTATCCAAATTTCATTACTGCAAGAGAAGGATGAGAGTATTCTGACCGTAGGGTGAAGGAACCACACGCCAGCACCATGTGCCAGCATCCTTTCTATGACCGTCTTGTACAAGACTTTTCAGTGGCGGAGTTTAATTCCCCAGGATTTTCCCGCTATTTTCAGAAAGTTTTGCTGCAGCTGACGCGCTTTTGTGGCCTGCTGTTGTAAATGGGTGCTCTAATCCAACTTGCCATCGATATGGACATCCAAGTATTTTATGGCACATTTTTGTTTTATTTTATCTCCTTTCCAGTAAATCCTTGGTCCCGCAGCCCATCTGCTGAAGAGGACATGGTTTGTTTTGTCTGGTGATACTTATTTGCTATCTGGCCATGTGATGAATTTTCCTACTGATTCTTGTGTACTTCTTCGAAGATCTGTATAATTTAAGACAAAAAAATTAGCATCTATTGATAATTTTAATCTTCAAATTCATTTTTCTCACCTTGAAATTTGATCATGTTTTCAGGTATCATAAACCTGATACCCCCAAAACTTTAAGTCCTATTTCATTGAAAGATTAAATTACGGTTTGATAAAATCAATGACAGAAATGTATTTTTGTTATAATTATATTAGTGTTTTTAACGATATGTTAAATTTACACAATTTCTTGTTTATACCTTTTCACAAGATTTCATAAATTTTAAGTTTAGATCTCTATAAAGAATTTTCTTGTGGCAGAAGTTTTTCATTAAAAGTCTGCTTCCTAGGTAGAACATCTTTTTACTTATGTTAAAATAACAACTGAAAGAATCCAGATATTTCTAATGATTTTCCGTATTTCCTGTTTGAAATAAACCTGACATTTTTTTTCAAATTTTCAAATCTATGTAACATTTGAAACCTAAATAATAATAATCATAATAATAAATGCAATTTTCTTTTAATGGATATTTTCTAATTGAGAATGGTCAGGTATTTTTTTAAAAAATTAAATATTTATGATATAATTATTTTTTAAAAATCGTCTCTATGGATAAGTGCGCCTTAAAGTAACGAATGAAAAAGAAAAATGTTAAAGAATCTTTGAGTGATTTGTTTATCTTGTTAAATATCTTGCTCCGATTTTTCATACATTCTTTGTTCGACAAATTATGCATTTGGATAATGACTAACTCATGACTTTCAAATCTTTTCTTTTATTCCCCTAAAACGCAAATAGAGGGATTAACAACCAATAAAATCTACTATACTGCAGGAATGCTAATGACTTATGAATTCGTATAATTCTTGTTATTACTGGAGTTAACTGCCATTTACTTCATTGCCTATTCGGAAACCTTTACGAAATTTGAAAATAAAAAAAATCTATGAACAAAAAAAGTTACACTTAACTATCATAATAAGAGCAGACACCAAATTGCTTTCAAAGACTAGCATACATTTTTTAGAACTGTATTTTTCGATGCTTTAGAAGAAAAAAAAAATTTTTTATCTTACAATAGTCATTTAAAATTATTATAAGCAAATCTAACTGGAAAATGACAATAATTTTCAAACATTTCTAACCATTTTTACTGTACGATTCTTCAATAATTTTTAAAAGCACAAAATTACACCGAAATTCGTATATTTACCATTTGTAACTTATCGATAACGACAACTTTTAAAGAAGCCAAACGACTATTTTTTTAAGCGAGTTTGTTCTTTCCGGGCGTTTCACTCCAGCTGCCTTCAAGGAAAAAGGAATTAGTTTCCCCCTTAAAGTGTAATTATTTCCGCCTGTTTGGAGTAATAATCAATATTTCTTCTTTTTTCCTTTTTTTAAAAGTGTTTTAAGCTTAAAAGCCTATTTTGCCATGCGACTGAACACACTTCACTATCTCTGCTCGAACTCCACAAGGATTCAAAGTTTGTTCGCCGAAAAGTTGAGATTTTTAATTAATTTTTGAGCGATCGAACTTTTGGGAAAGCTCTTTAATGAATTGTGGCCGTCGAGAGGTTGGAGTCCTTATCTTTGTAATGAACTCATTAAAAACTTTTTTAGCTTCTGTCCACTTCCTTTTCATGGCTGGCGTCGATTCTTTACATTTAGGTCTTTCTTCCTTCATTATTTCACTCATTAGACGCTAGGCGGACTTCTCGAAATATCAGTGGAAAACTTCGTCAGTAAAAATGCTCCTCAAGACGCATGGGTTACTTTCAACAATAAAGTTTAGCAACGTACGATATAGTGGCGAACCAGAGCGTAACTAGACAGTATACAGACAAACTCCGTTATAACTAAGGTTACCATCATTTTTACTTTCTCGTATAGGAAGAAAAGTATTGTAATCGCCAAAAAATTCGAACTCGAGATGTTGACCGATCTCCACGTTTTAGACCTCCTTGAGTCCGAAAAACACAATTTTGGAATTATGTCTGTCTGTCTATGAACACGATAACTCGAAAACTATTAGAGCTACGGGGACGAAATTTGGTATGTGATCTTTACACGTATTTTGTAGTTTTCTATCAAATTTTGGACAACATCCGTCTATGGGAAGTCTGTGTGTCTGTCCGCGTTCATGTGAACTCTATAACTCAAAAACTTAAATGGTTAGATGGATAAAATTTGGTACACAGTTTTTTTATCAGGAATGTAGGTCCGTATAAAATTTTGGGCCAAATCCATCAAAAGGTTGACCGCCTGTCGGTCTGTAAAATCGCATACTTTTGAACGCCATAACTTCTTAACAAAATTACTTACATAAATGAAATTTCGTATGTCGTCTGGAAACCCTAATTGTAGATTTGTCTCCAATTTTCTTTTAAATTGGTTTAAACCAGCGAGAGTGTTCTCCCCTAAACGTTCTCGTATACTTCCCCAAAAAGGTGTCGTTTCTCCTTCCCCGCAATTCGAACCTACTGTTATCCAGAATCCAATCACTATCAGAAGGTTTTTCATTATAGTGATTGAAAAATATCTAGGTAAAGAATCGCACACTGCTAGGTTTCACTCTTGCCGTCTCAAGGACAAACTGACGTAATTCGCTCCTTTAGCGTGCACAGAAGATTGCTCCCAGTACGCCTGCGCGTGGAGATAACGGATTGGTTTCAATAGTAAATTATACAGACCGACAGACAGTCAACCCTTTGACGGATTTGCCCAAAATTTTATACGGACCTACATTCATGATAATAAAACTGTGTACCAAATTTTATCCATCTAGCTATTCAAGTTTTTGAGTTATAGTGTTCGATGCGGACAGACTGACAGACAGACTTTCCGTTGACGGATTTTGTCCGAAATTGGATAAAAACCTACAAATTATGTGTAAAGACCACATACCAAATTTCATCCCCATAGCTCTAATAGTTTTCGAGTTATCGTGTTCACAGACAGACGTAATTCCAAAATTGTGTTTTTCGGACTCAGGGAGGTCTAAAAAGTGGAGATTCGTCAAAATCTCGAGTTCGAATTTTTTGACGATTACAATACTTTCTCTTTGTATACTTCGTATACGTTTCCGTTCGTACGTTTTCCGGAGCGCTGTGTATTTTCCCCCCTACCCATGTTATTCGTATGCGAGAAAGTTTTGTGGAGGCAATTCCCGCTGGTTGCATTCTCGTATACGAAGTATGCAAAGAGAAAGCATTAGAATCGCCAAAACATTCGAACTCGAGATTTTGAAGAATGTTTACCTTTTAGACCGCCTTGAGTTCGAAAAACAATTTTGGAATTATGTCTGTCTGTCTGTCTGTTAACACGATAGCTCAGAAACGTTTTGAGCTAGAGAGATGAAATTTGGTATGTGATCTTTGCACATAATTTGTAGGTTTCCGTCAAATATTGGACAAAATCCTCCACGGAAGTCGGTCTGGCTGTCTGTCCGTTTTCATGCGAACACGATCATTCAAAAACTTAAATAGGTAGATAGATAAAATTTTGTTCACAGTTTTATTATCAGGAATGTAGGTTCGCATCAAATTTTGGACGAAATCTGTCAAAAGATTGACTGTCTATCGGTCTGCATATTCACATGAATGTGAACACGATAATTCCTAAACACAATGACGCAGATAAATAAAAATTCGTATGAAGACTTCTTACTTAAATTGTAGATCTGTGTCCAATTTTAGTTTCAATCGGTTGAAAAAATAGCTTTCAAATTGCATATTCGGTTTCTTCACTATTTTAGGAGCAAAAATGAAGGCGCGACCGATTCTCGTCTTTTCCCCACCTGTGTTAGGGAATGAATGGCGCATGCTACTGGCGCTTGGTGTATTTTCCCCCACCCGTGTTAGGGCGGATACGAGAAAGTTTTGGGGATACAACTCCCTGCTCCGAGACACTATAGCATAATAATGCTGTGAACTTGAATCGTCTGACTTGATTGCATCTGCCGTTGCATTCTGCGCGCTAAGTCTTTTACATCACGCAGTTTTTAAAGGAGAATCAGTCCTATGTTCCGAAACACTATAGCATGATAATGCTGTAAACTTGAATCGTCTAACTTGATTGCATCTGCCGTTGGATTCTGTGCGCTAAGACTTTTACATCACACAATTTTTAAAGGAGAATTAGTTCTCTAGTCCGAAACACTATAGCATGATAATGCTGTAAACTTGAATCGTCTAACTTGATTGCATATGCCGTTGCATTCTGTGCGCTAAGACTTTTACATCACGCAATTTTTAAAGGAGAATCAGTACTCTAGTCCAAAACACTATAGCATGATAATGCTGTAAACTTGACTCGTCTGACTTGATTGCATCTGCCGTTGCATTCTGTGCGCTAAGTCTTTTACATCACACAATTTACTGAAAGAATACGAGACTGAAATCTGTGAAACATCCAGTGTGTTGAGACATGTTAAAGCATTCATTAGAAATAAACTGAAAAATCTAATATTTATTTTTGCTTAGTCGCACGAAAGTTTTAAAAATATTCATACTGATTATTCACATTCCTGCTATTTGGTCACGAGCGTTTTTAGAAAAGAAAAATTTTTTACAAAATTGTATTGAAAGCAAATTTCAAAAAAATCGTTAACATTAGAGAAAAAAAGTACGGAAATAAAATTGCTATCATTAAAAAACTTATTTCTTTTTGCATTTTAAGCAGTGATTTTTATGCTATAACATCCTCCGAAGTTATTGATGAAAAACGTTAAAACTTCGAATTCTTTTAAATTGGTAAGAATTTAGTTAAAATTTTGAATAATTATCTGTCATTTTAAATAATTGTTATTCAAATGGCATAACTGAATTACCATATTTAGGTTTCCGAGAATGACAGCAATTTATTTAAAATATTCTAAACCTTTTTATTGTTTCGTACGATGAATAATTTCTCAAAAGGAAATGTTGCTGTTTCGAAAAATTCTGCTTATTTGCATTATGAAACAAGCAATTATTCCAAATTTTCTAAACCTCGCATAGAACAAAATAAAGGTTCATTTTTTTAAATAATAAACTGATAACTTAAACGGAGTTTTTTTTTAAATTTTCTTTTTCGCTTACGCAATACTAAGAAGCTCATTCTATTCTCTGATTCCTTCATAATTAAGCCTGGTTTGACAAATAAATCGCTGCGTTTCACAAACACAAACATTTATTTTCACATCACGTCAACAAAGATATCTGGATATAAATCTTATCACGAACAAGAACACAGACGAAGAAATGTTGCCAGAACGCATTATCAGAATTCTCAACGAACGCTAAAAAAAATAGTTTAAAAGCAGACGATTCGCAGACGATTTTAATTCATATCAAGAACACCCAGTTTTTGAATCATGTCTAATGCCTTTTCATGTGTTTGTCAGCACTGTAACTCAGAAACATTTATACAAGATGGGTGGAATTTTGTTTGGGCTGCTTTCACCAAAATCATAGATGTGTACCAAATTCTGAGCAACATTCGCCAACGTGATGTGATATTTTCAATAATTTTCTTAATGTGATACTTCCCCTATATTACCAGTAAAGACCATATTTACATTTTTTTGAACGAAAATATATCGTACATTTTTACTTTCTCGTATACGAAGTATACAAAGAGAAAGTATTGTAATCGTCAAAAAATTCGAACTCGAGATTTTGACGAATCTCCACGTTTTAGACCTCCCTGAGTCCGAAAAACACAATTTGGGAATTATGTCTGTCTGTGAACACGATAACTCGAAAACCATTAGAGCTACGAGGATGAAATTTGGAATGTGATTTCTGTACATAATTTGTAGGTTTCTATCAAATTTTGGAAAAAATCCGTCCACGGGAAGTCTATCTGTCTGTCTGTCCGCGGTCATGCGAACACTATAACTCAAAAACTTGAATAGCTAGATGGATAAAATTTCGTACACTGTTTTATCATCATAAATGTAGGTCCGTATAAAATTTTGGGCCAAATCCGTTAAAGGGTTGACTGTCTGTCGGTCTGTATAATTTACTTTTGAAGAGAATCTCCACGCGCATGCGTACTGGAAGCAATCTTCTGTGCACGCGAAAGGAACGGAATTTCATTTACGGAATAGCGAATTACGTCAGTTTGTCCTTGAGACGGCAAGAGTGAAACCTAGCAGTGTGCGATCCATGCGTTTGAATCGATACGCATCTCTGAATTGGATTCTGTACCTAGATATTTTTCAATCACTATAATGAAAAACCTTCTGATTGTCATTGGATTCTGGGTAAAAATAGGTTCGAATTTTTTTATCCACGCGGGGGAAGGGGAAACGGCACCTTTTTGGGGAAGTATACGAGAAAGTTTAGGGGAGAACACTCCCGCTGGTTAGTTATGGTTCTTATTTTATACTAGCAGTACGCGCACGGCGTTGCTTGTGGAATCAGGACTTCAACAAAATAATAATAATAATAGAATTAAAAGAATGTTCCGTCGACGAGTTGAAAACAAAGGGATGATGACGCCACGTGCTCTTTCTCTGTGGTTCCGACGAAATATATGCTGAGAATGGCACACCGCGACCTTGGTTACGAAGAATCGAGGAGGTAAAAATTGCAGCGAAAATATTTTAACACTTTAGAAAAAATTAATTCATATTCAACCATAACAGATATTTTAAACGTTCTTGTTTTAAATCGGGGGGTATTTTCCATTCATTACCTCAAAAAAATGAAAGCGATAACGTTATTAGAACGGTTGATGCAGTAAATTTAAATATGAAAACAAAATTCTATCGGCAAAACTGACATTTTTTAAAAATTTCACAAAATTCAGTAAATTACGTTTGAAGCTCAAAACAAATTTCATTGTAAAGAAAATTGTTTGTTCTATACAATGGTGCATCGATTGGTTTTCAAAGCATTAGAAAAGATACTACAGCCGTAAACGTACCTAAAACGACCCAAAACATTAAATAAAAAATTTGCTAGATTAAATTTTTAAATTCCGGCTTCGAGGTGCATTGAGTCACTTTTACATCTACCTGTGTGCGAAATTTCATGGCTGTAAGTGCGATAGATTCGTCTGGACATCGCAGACACACGCACACAAACATTGCCTTTTATAAGTATAGAAGCGCGTTGGCACTTTTGGACTTAGTTAAAATAACTTTCTTTTTAAAAATTGTAGAAACCACAGGAAACATAGCACGGCATTCAAACTCCATTGATTAAAGAAATAACTTTGTTGGTTTTAAGATGGTAAAAAATTGTTTTCTTTGAATATTAATTTCTTAATTTGCCGCCAAAAAACACCTATGTGACGAAATCAGAACAGGAGAGTGACGGATCTCAATGGAAGATGCACTTCGGTTGCTTTTAGTGCAATTTTATTGATATCACTCAATACTTAGCCTCAATTATTTTTAACTGCATGCTATTTCGATAGTCTTTTCTGGGTGTATGCGGCAATTTGAAGGGAGAATACTCCGGATTTTTAAATATGCTTAAATGTATTTAAAATGGCATTGGAGTATTAGTGACATATTTCTGATGATTGAACTGTGAGACTAACGGGCATCTATACTTATAAAAGGCAATGTTTGTGTGTGTGTGCGATGTCCAGAGGAATCTATCACACTCACAGCCCTGAAATTTGGCACACAGGCAGTCTTAATAGTGACTCAATGCACCTCGAAGCCGGAATTTTAAAATTTAATCTAGAAAAATTTTTATTTAATGTTTTGTGTTGCTTTAGTTGATTTTTCGCACTAATTTCTCAATAGAATGGTTTTTAATAATTGCACGAAGAAAATAGGCATACCATCGAAAAGAGCACACGATTTCCGTTCTAATGAAGTTAGTTTTGAATTTTTAACCTAATTTACTGAATTTTGAGAAATTTTTAAAAAATAGTCAGTTTTGCCATCGAAATTTTATTTTTGTTTTTAAATTTTTGCATCCGACGTTCTAATAACACAATTATTTTCAGTTTTTTTCAGCTTATAACTGCAACGGTTCTGTCGGATTTAAAACAAGAACGGTTAAAATGGCTTTTTCCGTTTTTTTTAATTAATTTTTTCCTGGTCTGTTGAAAGATATTTTTATCTACCGAGCTTCCTCCCGCTACACTTCTACGGAACTCTGTTGGCAATTCCATTGGCTGACGGGGCAGAGCGAAGGTGACGTCATGACCTTCAATTGAATGACTTCAATTATTATTTTCGGATTCAATTTTATATTTTGCTTGCTGCATAATAATCATTTTCATGTTGCAAATTTTAATATTGTTTCGGATTAACTTACTCTGTAATGCTGAAATGTCATTATCGCGAAGAAAAATAAGCGGGAAAATTAAATAATGCTTATCTTTTGTTTTGTTTTCAGAACTTTTTCATGTCATTGTGAGCGTTTTCTTTTTTTTCTCTCATTTTGTTGAAGTCCTGATTCCACGGGCAACGCCGTGCACGTACTGCTAGTTACTAATATAATAGCCTAGATCTGTCTCTCGGTAACGCTCTGACGTCACCAACAATAAAACTCACCATAGCACTGCGAGACGTGAAACAGTATTATTTCATCATTAGAGAACCTAAATTTCAGTAATTTTAAATTTAAAAGAGTAATTGTCGTTCAAATTTCAAATTTAATAGCTCTAAAATAGTAAAATAAAATTTTCTATCGATTGATATCAAATATGATCAATAGTTCCCTAGAAATTTTAAATTATATTAATCATACATTTCAAATTAATTTCCGTTTTTTAATAGAGAGTAGTCAATTACGTCAGTGGTATATCATGCGCGCGATATAGATTGTACGCCGCAATGCAGAATTATTTAGTGCAATCGAGATGATATAATTTGATAATATTTTTTGGCAATGTTAAAATTTACACAAACACATCTGAAGTACAAGGAAAATTGTTAAACAACGAAAAATACTTCACACTGAATGTTGTTTACCAAGAGGTTTTTTGAATAAAGAAATATGTAAATAAAAAACATATTTCCTGTCATAAAACATATGTTTGTTTTATTTTTTTCAATCAATGTTAAACATATCTCTCGCATATATATCTATTTAAACACGTCAGATTTGACGAGAAATCTCTCGAATGAAGAGTCAATTTGCACCCGTCATACCATGACGGGTGATTTTCTAATAGTGAAGTAATTTACATAGAAATACGCTTATTGGAAGAATGCCCCTTAGTTTTAGAAAGTGGCAATTTTGAAAGTGACTACAAAAAGAATGTAATTTCACAGTTTTACTCGACTTGGATGAAACTAGAGTTGACCAGAAGTAACGGGTTTTCATCGTTCGTGCCGATTTGAAAAAGTGTTCATGATTTACCCAGAATTTTAATTCTATCCCCCGAATTGTGTTACAATATATTTTTACGTTAAAAGCTCGTATTAAAGTTTTTTTACTAGATTTAGTTTTTAAAAAATTAGATAAAAAATTAAATTATAAATTCTCAATTCTATCCCCCGAATTATGCCACAATTTATTTTTACGTTAAAGGATCGTAATAAAATTTTTTACTAGATTTAATTTTTTAAAAATTAGATAAAAAATCTAATTATAAATTCTCAATTTACATATAAAGGGACCAGAAATCTGAATTAAACGAGACAATTCTGATTTTCAAATCTTTATCCCGACTTCAAGAGCGTCCCGGATTTGAATTAAATATCCCGGATTTGAATTAAATGTCCCTAATTATCCCGTTTCTTACTTATTAATAAACAGTTCATGTTATAAAACGATGAATTAGATTTAATTTTTCTAAAAGTTAGCTTCTGAAGTCTTCTTTCTAAACTTTTACTACATCTCGAATATGGAACCACTATGGAAGAACCAGCCTGAAGAAAAAATAACACAATATTATGTGTCTGCTTTTTTTCACTTCTTCCTGGATTTTAAAAATTCTTGAAACAGTTAATTATTTCATTGATTCTGCATTTTTATTTTATTTTATTAATTGTATGGTTAAGAGTTAAAGTGAACTAAGTTCACGTTTTGCTCATTTTGCACTAACACTGCCATGTAATGCAGAAATGTTACGGACGAGTTTTCTGTTTTGTTTATTTGCGTTGAAGTAGGATTCACGCCGTGCCAATCAACTTTCGGTGATAATGTTAAGTGAACGGGAGGCAACCCTAACTTTAATGAACCGAAATAAATTCATATACAAACTGG
>BGPR01022178.1:960-25668 GCA_013235015.1 Araneus ventricosus | reverse complement strand
ACTAATCACGCTTTAACAAGTAGTTGTTGCCACTAGAACCATTAGTCCTTGCCATCATTAATCACGCTTTAACAAGTAGTTGTTGCCACTAGAACCATTAGTTGTTGCCACTATGAGTCTGGTTTCAACAGGAATTCATAATCATGAATATGTTTGATTATTAGCTTAATCTTTTTCCTCGAAAGCTGCTCATTGGCTACATTCTTAAACCATTTCGTCATCTGACCACGATTCAAAATTACGAGGTTCGTCCCGAAACAGACCTCGTGTTGCTTCAAAACGGGACGTTAACATAACTAAACTAAACTAAATCCATCTTTACAAACATGAAAATTGTCAAGTTAAATAAAATCGTATAAAAACGAATGACTGAATAGTGTTAGAAATCATTGTAAACCGACTAGCATTAAGCCAACGTTATGGCATTACATTTAAGACTTGAAACAGTTTTGAAATTATTTTTGTATTTTCAGCTCCGAGGAAATTGGATCTAAAAATTGATGTCATGAGAAATCACCACTTTTCAGTTCAGCCCTTGAGTTTAAAATGCGAAAACTCTCGTTATATATCACTAATGCGACCCTATGTCCCGTTTTGAAAGAGACAGTCCCGTTTTCTGGTAGCTTGTCCCTTTGTCCCCAACCACAACTTCCGGACGCCTAAATGTCTCGTTTTCAGAAAGACAGCAGCCCACGAAAACAATTTCAAACAAGAAGGTGCCAAAAATAGAAAAATTTCCGAAGGTAATGTCTAGTAGCCAGGCGCTATACTTGTCACACATATGTAAGCTGGTCAGAAGCCTCCCATCTCGTACTTAGTTCTAACTTCATTAAACCGCATGAAGTGACAGAATGAAACACTGAGAATATTTAAACCGAAAGTCGTTGGGTGGAACTGTTCAAAAACTTTCACGCCAATAATTTAAGTCATGAGAACTTTCGTATAATTATTGAACATATTCTATGTCTGCCCGGCACTAAATGCAGTCGTAGAAAGGGTCTTTTTTCTTATGAATAAGTTGTGGGATTAGCTAGACAACACAACTGCAAGTAGTAGTTTATAAAGCAACCTTAATTACTAAAGTTAATTTTAAGAAATCCTGCCAAAAATTTCATTTTTTTTTTCAAATCAACAGCAAATATACTGAAGTAAAAATGTGTTTTTCAAAAGAAAAAATGCAAGATCGCAAAAATTATTTATTTTCACGTGTTTATCCCTGCTATTTTCATTAATAAATAAAAACTGAAGAAATATGTGTTTTCTTGAATTAGCATAATGTTACCTAAAAATTAAAAAATGTCCCGTTCTGAGAGAAAAAGTAAATGGTCACTCTAGGTATTATACTAATTTTTGCTGCAAAAAAAAGCATTAGGGATTATTTTCAGGGGATGTTCGATTCTTTCAGACGCAGTTTGCATTTTTCATGTAGAAGAATAATTTATGTTCCAGATATTATAAAAATTTACATTTATTCAAGCAGAAAATGCAACGACTCGTTTAATCACTTTAGTATCTTCCAGCTTGAACAAAGCTGCTGATCTTCTTACGGACAAATCCATATCGCTAAATGGAGCCAACCATCCAGTGTTGTGTTGATTTGATTTCTTCTGACGATACGGCTATTTGTGGTACCGTTGCAAGCAGGGCCATTCCGTCCACTGGGCTAATTGGGCTTGGCCCAAGGGCGCCTAAAAATTCACCTTCCTGATTTGTTAATGCTGATAAAAAGCAGACATTTCATTATAATTTTGTTAATACTTTTAAAAGCAAACATTTAATTCAGGGGTTTTAATGGAGGAGGAACCCACTTTTTACTCTCTCGCATACGAATTATACAAAGAGAAAGTATTGTAATCGTCAAAAAATTCGAACTCGAGATTTTGACGAATCTCCACGTTTTAGACCTCCCCGAGTCCGAAAAACACAATTTTGGAATTATGTCTGTCTGTGTGTCTGAACACGGAAACTCCAAAACTATTAGAGCTACAGGGATGAAATTTGGTACGTGATCTTGACATATAATTTGTAAGTTTCTATCATATTTTGGACAAATTCCGTCAAAGGGAAGTCTGTATGTCTGTCCGCGTTCATGCGAACACTATAACTCAAAAACTTAAATAACTAGTTGGTTAAAATTTGATACACAGTTTTATCATAAAAAATGTAGGTCCGCATCAAATTTTGGGCGAAATCCTCCAAAGGGTTGACTGCCTGTCGATCTGTATAATTGCATATTTTTGTACATAACTCATTAACAGAAAGATTTAGATAAATGAAATTTGGTGTGCGGCCTTCTAACCATAATTGTAGATTCATGTCCAATTTTTGTGTCAATCGTTTAAACACAAGGCGTTCAAATCGCATATTAGATTTTCTTTATCTAACAAGGCCAATATACGTATTGGCGCTACTCGTGAACTTCGAAACGCGCTACTACTAATACCCTCCTTTCGACTTAGGTGCTCGCCAAAAAAAAAAAAACTAGTGGATAATCATTGCATTCTGGGTTATACTAGGATCGAATTTTTTATCCACGTGGGAGAGAAAGGGTTGCCATAAGTGCCAAACATTCTTAGCAGTCTTATAAAATGATACTAAGAATAATAAAAAAAGATGGGAGGCTAATCCATTTTAACCCAGTAATACTTTAAAGTTGATTTTACTTTCTTAATTATATCATTTTCTTCTTTCACATAATTATAAAATTTGGCGCAAGTCATTTTAAAATTATAATGGCGCAGAGTTTAGGAAGAAAACATGACAAATCATAATACGGGACTGAGTAGTGAAATATTGTGATAGTTCCGCATATACGGGACGTACGGCAACCCTAGAGAGAGGGAAAATGACACCTTTTTGGGAAGTATACGAGAAAGTTTAGGGGAGACCACTCCCGCTGGTTTTACGAGAAATAAACGAGAAAAATTGTAAAACCTCCTTAAAAAGTCGCGATTATTGTCACTCTGGTTATAGCATACCGGCACTGCTTGTTTTGCGACCACACCACTGTTAAAAACAAATACTAAATTCTATTTTAGTAACTATTTATTTTACTTGTTTAAATACATTTAGACAACTAGTTGAAAAATAAAAAAGCATGCACTGCAAGTTTAAAAATACTGTTTAACGAACTAATGAGCTAACTTAAATGAACTAATAAGCTGTTTTTGTTGTGGAAAAGAGAAAAGAGTTGTGAAAGAAAGCAACCCACGAAAACAATTTCAAACAAGAAGGTGCCAAAAATAAAAAAATAAAACCATCGTTTGGTTTCTTCTATTCACTGGTTTGACTTCACGAAACCGTGGACTCATTTACACTAAGAATTCTATAGGTAAGTTGAATTTAACTTTAAAAAGAAGCTGTGTTTTCAAAAGTTTCAAGCTAAATGTATTCTCTCTTCATTCTAAAATAATTTAAGTTACTATACAACGAAAATTACTTGCATTTTCCGAAATCTTCAGACACGAATAGAATATTTAAAGAAAAAGACACGTTCAGAAATTCATTTAAGAAACAGAAAGGTAATCTTTTACGTGTAAAATTTCGCAATTCACTTTTCAGAACACTTAAAAACATTTGGGAACAAATTTACAACAGAATATCTCACGAAATAAATTTTATGACTTATTTATATTACAAAAACGTGGTAGTGTTCCAACCTCTGCAGGGCGAAACGTTATGTCTTGAAGCGTAAAATTACCGTAAAAAAGGAATGTTCCTCGTTTTTCAGTTTACCGTTATTCTCTCCAAACGTTTATTTTTGACGGTTTTGGCTAAGTTTTGTGAAGATGTCAACAATGAGGGAGACTCCAGAGCGCATGCGCCGCCATCTTCCAAGGTTGGAAGAACATATGATCGCAACTTGAGAGCCAATGCCAACGTTGCACTTTCCACCTTTTCGGTGTACTAATGATGTAAACTTTAAACGAAGCCAAGTGCACTATGTGAAATAATATGCTGGGACTAGACGAAACAAAAATACCAAGAAGAGTTGAACCTGGAAAAAGTGCCTGGGGATTCTTTTTGTAGAATTTTCAGTACTTCCTGGTCCTGAAATCTTCACGGTCAAGTAAATTCCACCAATTTTAGTCACAACTGGGCGCAAAATGTCAGTGTATAGAACAGAATCTTGACTCCAAAAGTCTGATATGATAAACTATGAAAATCCCGAAATGCATCTAGATATTGTAATGAATTTAGTACAATGCAGCAATTTTCTTTTTGCTTCTTCGCAATTGTAAAAGTTTATTTATAGTTTGAAAGATTATTTTAAAATGTTTCCGTAGCATTTCTAATAAATTAGACAAATTAACATGATAATGTCTATAAGCTGGCATGCTACAGTAAAACCTGTTTAAAACGGGCACTGTAAGAAACGGAATCCTGTCTTAAGCGGAAAAATATTTGGTCCCGTCGAAAAATATAGAAAGATCCATATTAGATTCCCTCCATAAAACGGAACCTGCCTAACGCGGAAACGGACATATTTCAAAGAACAATTCACAATATTTCATTGTTACGGAACCTGTTCCAACGGAAAAAAACTCGCGTGTTTTCCAAAAATTATTTTTATATCCTCCAGTAAAAAAAAAAAATGTTGATACGAATGCACCTGAAAATGTTTGCATCGAAAATTATTCATCAGCCCAAGATATAGATGCAAGTAATCTGCAGATTTTGTTGAACAAGGTTGAAGTTTCCGATATGAGTGCGTAAGAATTCATATCAATCGATGATGATATTTTAACGGAGGTTCCTATTGATAATGTGAATGATATAATTCAAAAGGCATACGAACAAAGATAGCAGTGATGATGATGAATGTAATATAAACGGAAAATTTCCGATAAAGAACAACTCTCCATTAAATCATATGGATCCTTTTTAGATGCAGTACCTGAACTTGAAAAGTTTGCCGTAAGTCGGGGAGATGCTGAAATGCTTGAACTTTTGAAGAATACCAGAATATTAACGGAGCGAAGAATTATTCATAAAAATATATGTACAGAAAACAATGCTAGATTATTTTAAAATGTAGATTTAGCAAATAAACTTATTTACCTTAAATTTGTAGCTTTTGAGTAAGGATAATAAATTGTTTGGAGTAAGTAATGACCATGATATTTATTTCCTGTTTAGTGTCCAAAATCAATATTATTAAAATAAAATACATATAAACATCTAACTTTTATGTGTTTCATAATTTTTATTTTTATTGCGCAATTTTAAAATTTAACTAAATCTTAACTTTTAAATGCACGTAATTATCGTAATATTTACGGTATTTTGTTAATTTTAGAATACCTTTTTTATTACAATCGATTTAATTTAAATAATAATTAGATACATTTGAAATCCTCATATACTAATGAGCCCTGTATGAAACGGAATCCTGCCTAAAACGGAAAATTTTTATAGTCCCTTTAGATTCCGTTTAGTACAGGTTTTACCGTATCGGTAAATTGGTGCAAAAATCTATCCAAATGCTGTTTATTGGATGTAAACTCGTATCTTTTATACAGTAGACTCTCGATTAACCGGAATCGGATTATCCGGGACGACCCCAAAAAAATTTGCAGAGAAAAATCTTGGAATATTTGAGAAAATTAGACTGTTCTGAAAATGTGGATGAAGAAGCAGTGGGAAATGGATTAACGTAGATTCGACATTGGAATGTTGCGAAGTTTTAAGTGACGAGGATATTGCGTCCCGTGTAACTTGTGGCTCAGAAGAAACAATGAATTTCGAAGAATGTCCTGAAAGTGACGAGGAAAATCTTGTTACTCGTCAAAAATTAACTCTCGGTGACGCATTAGTACACACTGAAGCGTAACTTAATTACTTGGAGCAAGAAGATGAAAGCACGCCTGCAGAAAAAAATGATATTGAGAAATCTACGTAGTATAAATTCGTTGAAGAGTAATCGAAAAACAGAAACAGACTTTTATCATTTCATTCTTCATAAAACAGTGAGGTAAACTACATCTCTGTTTTTCTTTTTAATTGTACGAATTGTAAAACTAAATAACATTAAAATTTCTTCTTAATTCTTTTTCTTTTGTATTAATTAAACTATTCATGTCTTATTGTATAATAATTTTACGTTTTTTTATCATTTTTCCGAAATTTTTCATCAAAATTTGCATAAATTGGATTATCCGGGATGAAGCATTTCTCGACCATCCCGGTTAATCGAGGGTCTACTGTATCTGTTCTCTCGACAACTTGCCTCAGTTTTGCTGCTAGGGTGTACATGAACATAACTCAAAAATTATTTACACTGCGAATTCAGTTAACAGGTTCCGTGCCACGTGTACCATGGATGGTAGGGTAGACCGGGACTAGTTGTGCCGGTTTTTCTTCTAAGAATTTTTTTAAAACAGGAATTCAAAAATTTTTTTTAAAAATTTAATCCGACACTGTGAACCTTCATAAATAATTCGCCACAGTAAAACTTGAATATATTAACTATCAATATTAATTTTAAACCTCAAACTGACATCAATTCTCTTGGCCCAACATGCCCGACTGCGGGGTAAGTTGTGCCACTACTAACATGAAGCGGCTATCACAAAACGTTCTTTCATATTATTATACTTTATTAATTTAAGTAACGTAATTGTGTTATAATCCACATTATGTGTATTATAAATAATTTTTGTGCATTTCTATTCAATAGAAACTTGTAGAGGGACGATACTCA
This sequence comes from Araneus ventricosus, assembly GCA_013235015.1. Taxonomy (NCBI): domain Eukaryota; kingdom Metazoa; phylum Arthropoda; class Arachnida; order Araneae; family Araneidae; genus Araneus; species Araneus ventricosus. The sequence goes on along the minus strand of BGPR01022178.1, from coordinate 18,965 downwards.
TCTTTATGTGGAATGCCGCTGTTGAAGAATTAATTCAATTTCAGGAACCATTTTTATTAGATGGCTAAGTTCCGCGACACAGTACATTAAAAGGTACAAGACGCAAGACAGAGAACAATAACACAAGACAAGTACACAGAAAAAGAAGAGAGGCATCATGGGAAAAACCCGGATGGCTCTAGTAGCGCCACCTACCATAGAAAGGAGAAATGAGATATATTTTTTATGGCCATCGTCAAATAGTATTGTTTAATTATAATCAAAATTGAGACCGCATGGTTTTTCATAACAAGTATCTTGCATAATAAATCTGCTACAATTCCATCCCACATATTCAGAGATATTTCTACAACGCACATCCTGATAAACCCTGTGTAGCGGCGCGGGCCAACATGCCCCATTTTAAATGGCCCAACTAGCCCCATATCGCCATTTTTGTTTCTCACGAGTGTAGGGATTTATTCTGAAAGCATTTCGATAAGCAAACATTGCCCTAAAGTAACAATGAAGAATTATCTTTCTGAATATTATTTGTAAAAATGGAAATTATAACTTATAAGCAAAGAAAAAAACGATTATTCATAAGAGAGGAAATTTAGTCAGCTTGGCAAACATTAGAAAATTTCTGGCTGGTTTTTAATGAACGCTACTTCTTCAATGACGCTGATGTGGAAGAAGGAAGGCGGGATAATACACACTTGTCTGGAATGGCAGCTTTAAAAACGGAAAAGTATTAAAAATATCGCGATGGTACACGTGGTGCACACTAATCGAAAAGTCAAAACTGATCAAAGCGTCACGTGTGCCATGAATGGTACAGTATGTGATAACTACGCTAAGCAAGCTAATTATTTATGGGTTGACGATATATAGAAATATTGTGTGATATTATATCAATCTTCAAAACTCTATCATCTAATTAATCAAAGCATCAAAAGGCCAGAATGAAAAGTCCAGCAATAACGGCTTGGCACGGAACGTGTTAAATCAATGAAAGTAAAACAGAAAGTGAAGTAAAAAAATATCGGTCAAATCAAAAAGTTGTTAAAAGAAGAAACTGTTTCCTCATATCATTCATTTTTCCGTAATTTCCCTGGCGTATTGATTTCAATGGCTCATGCTTTTATAATTTTGATCTGACCTCTATATTTTTGATAAAATAATTTTTTTTTGCTTTTCAGTGAACCTATAAAAATCTCTTTAAGAAGACTTTTATCTTTTGCTTTTTAGTCTTTGATATATTTCATAATTATAAATATTATGGAATTTTGTAATCATTTTTTCTCAGATTCATCGTCAGATGATGCATTTCTTTTGCATCAAAATCTAAATAAAATTAATCCATTAATTAATAACCAAACTCTGAAAATACTAAATATTGTATTGTCACCGGGAACATGCAACTACAAAATTTTGGAATCCTAGCTCTCAAGTATGTGAATGAAAATTCGATTACAAAATTTCACTTTGCAAACATGAAAAAAAGTTAAATCTGTACCTCAAACCCAGACGTAGGGATAGGGAAATGCTACAGGTTTTAACCGAAAACCGGTTTTTTAGTGTCAGTTAACCTGTTTTTTTTTCGGTTATTTTTTTTGTCCCGGTTATAACCGATTATTTTTTAATTCCAATAACCAGGTAAAAAAACCGGATCGGAAGTTAGGATCGATTTTTGGTTCGATTAGACAGAAATTTAGCAAGTTATGGAGCTTTGAATTTCATCATCTTAAACCAATCAACGAGAACGGCTTCCTCGAGGCGTGTGTTGGTTGGCGGATAATTGAAAGAGTCTTTATGAACAGCTAAATATTGGCCAATGGATTGAATTCCCACAAAAACAATACTAAGAAAAAAATTGTCTACAAACGGCGTCTGTTTTTTTTAATAAAAAATACCGAAAACCGGTTATTTCAAAAACCGGTCATTTTGAGCGGTTATAACCACAAGTTTAAACTGGAAGTGAAAAAACCCGAATAACGGAAAACCGGTTATTTTCGCAATAACCGCCAACTCCTAACCATACGAACGCTAGTCAAATTATACCATTTTTTCAGGACAGCGTAAAATCTGAAAATAAGGATCTCGTTTCTTATTAGGACTTCATCTCTTAAAACCCTAATAAATTACGATAGAAGCAATTTTGACAGACATGTTATAATTGCTTGATGAACAATCAGATTCGACATGCAAAACTGCAATGACCTAAAAAATTGTCATTTTTACTTTCTCGTATACAAAGAGAAAGTATTGTAATCGTCAAAAAATTCGAACTCGAGATTTTGACGAAACTCCACGTTTCAGACCTCCCCGAGTCCGAAAAACACAATTTTGGAATTATGTCTGTCTGCCTGTGAACACGATAACTCGAAAATTATTAGAGCTACGGGGATTAAGTTTGGTATGTGATCTTTAAACATGTACGTTTCTATCAAATTCTGGACAAAATCCGTCCACGGGAAGTCTGTCTGTATTCCCGTGTTAATGTAAACGTGATAACTCACAAACTTAAATTGCTAGGTGGATAAAATTTGGTACACATTTTTATCATCAGGAATGTAGGCTTGTATCAAATTTTAGACCAAATATGTCAAGGGATTGACTGTCTGTTTGTATAATCGCATACTTTCGAACGCAATAACTTCTTTAAAAAATTACTTTGATAAATGAAATTTGGTACGTGGCTTTCTTACCTTAATGTTAGATTTGTGTCCAATTTTTGTGTCAATCGGTTAAGGAAAAGACGTTCAAATTGCAAATTTCATTTTCTTTATCTTACACCCAGCCCTATTGATAATCACGCCGGCTTCTAATTCCACTTTCGCGTTGGACGACCTTCGGAAATCGTGGAATGACGTTTCGGTTATTTTTTTTCTCCACTGCGTTATGGGTTCTTGTTCTTTTCACTGCCTTTTAGCGTATTTTTGTCTTTACACATGTTGGGAGTATACAAGAAAGTTTAGGGGAGGCCACTCCCGCTGGTTTTATTTATGATTATCTGGTTCTGAGGTAGAGGAAGGGCGGGTAGTATGAGCCACCTAGTGTTTCTAGGGCCAGCCGGTAGATAGCAACCCAGTACTTTGCCTACAGTATACAGCCATAGCATCAATCCGCCATCTGCAGATACCGGTTGGCATAACTACTCTGTTCCTCAGGAAATTTTCTTTGCTTGTGACACTATAAGTGGTTGCTTCGTATAGTTTTTGACTACTCCTTGCACTTTTACGGGAAGACTAAAATTATGAAATTAGTGTTATTATTTAGCTTTCTTTATTTAAATTGTGGCGTGAAAGCTTCATGTTGCTGCCTTTAACCGAGTTTAGCCGTCACAATGTTTTTCTTTCGTGACCCTATAAGTGGTTGCTTCATATAGTTTTTGACTACTCCTTGCACTTTTTCGTAAAGACTAAAATTATGAAATTAGTGTTATTATTTAGCTTTCTTTATTTGGATTATGGCGTGGAAGGTTCATGTTGCTGCCTTTAACATACTTTAGCCGTCACCAAGTAACTGGTTGCTTCATATAGTTTTTGACTACTCCTTGCACTTTTACGGGAAGACTAAAATTATGATATTAGTGTTATTATTTAGCTTTCTTTATTTATTTATTTAGATTATGGCGTGGAAGTTTCATGTTGCTGCCTTTAACCGACTTTAGCCGTCACCATGTTTTTCTTTTCAATGTCGGTCGGTAGTATGGACCATGTGAGTAAAGCATACATATTTAAGAAAAAATGCCCAAGTTTAAGAAGAAGCCTGAAGCCGAGGGTCGAGGAGAGTGATTTGCGGATGTCAAGGGAGCGTGGTGGCCTAGTGGTAAGGTAATGGTTTTGGTGCCGGATTGCTCCAGGTTCGAAACCCGATTCCACCAAAACTCCACCGTATACGGGGCCTGTTGCACGTTAAATAATACTCAGTGATCAAATGCCCTCCCGCTGATGTAGCGCGGAAGTTTGGGGAGAGGAGGTGTGTGCCAACTCACGCGTCGTCCTCGTCATCTGGCAGCGATTCAAATTACATGGTGCATCCCAAATAGCCATCGTGTTGCTTCAAAACGGAATGTTAATATAACTAGACTAGACTAATTTCAATTTCAAGAGTTTTGGAAAATAATAATTAAATAACTAATAACCAACTAAGATTAAATAACTAATAAGATAACGATGGAATTCTAAGAAAATTTCTTTATATTATTGTAATTTGGCTACAGAATCCACATACATCTATTTGTAGGCCAAAAAAAATCATTCGCTTTTATTTTAAACCTTGCGTTTTTAAACTCTTTAATTCCGAGGCGACTTTTTCTTCGAGCCCCTATAAAAAAGGGTCTTTTGGATACGACTTGAATTGGACTCTCCCAACCTGGGTGGTCATTTACCCCACCCCCGTTATAACCTTCCCTTAAGGCGCACTGAAATGGGCTGTGGTTTGGCAAGGGTAATTGAACCCCCTACCGCGCTTATCTCCAAAGCGATCTCAGAACCACACCTCCCCTCAAGAGAAGCAAACCGCCTCAGACCGGCCTTCGTCGCTGTTAAGGGAAATTTTTAGACCACCTGGGACCGCCTCGTTCGATGCGAGAGGATTAATTTGGCCCACCGACGTATTTAAATTTTTGTGAATTATCGACTTACAAATTAGTTATCATATGTAATTTTCATAGCTTAGATAAATTTGTTTAATACAATCAATACCAAGAGAAGTGTTATTAGAACAGTTATAGCTTATTCCAGCTAAAAATATACATTTTATATGAAATTTTCTTCAAATGGCTTATTCTACCGGCTGTTCCCCTACAAAAGAAAGGCGTAAAATGCGGAATCTGGTGACGAACCCACCGCAAAATGACTACCTTACTGAAAAATTCTACATCCTTAGCTTTTATGCAGACAATGAATGACATTGTGTCTGGTATCAAGACCATTTATCAGGCTTTCATGCGTCATCCTTAATGGCTGACAATTATTGCACAAAGACGCTGGTGAAGAGAAAGAAGGGTTTGTTTGATACATTTGCCTTTACTTTATAAGTCATCGCTCATGAAGAATGTCATTACCATTGAAAGGCGGATGTCGAGGAAAAATGAGGTATTTATTGCCTGGGTAAATAATATTAATTGCCCGAATCGTACCCGTGTACAGCAGAATTTCTTAAACCGGAGGTTGCGACGCAATTGGGGATCATGAAATCTTCCAAGGAGCTTTCTCATCAACATCAATAGCAATAACAATAACCACTGTCAATATTTATAAGCAAAAATATTGCGTTCTTTCAGATTCATCAACATTTATAAGAAAAAATATTGCGTTGTTTCGGATTCATCAACATTTATAAGAAAAAATATTGCGTTCTTTCAGATTCATCAACATTCAGTGGCGAATCCAGGGGGGGGGGGTATCGGACTGACCCCCAGAGCTAAACTAAAATTCTTGATTTTATTTAAAATCACTACAACTGTTTGTTCTTAATTTTTATTTTAAAAAAAATAATGCTGCTTTTTTGGCTTTACAGGCTCGAACATTTTCCTACTTTTGTAGTCATTCCACTTGTACTTCTTAGCATTGACGCGGTCGAAAACATTTTTTGGCTAGTTATTTCATTGTATTTTTTATTAAATTATCGAAAGTATTATAGTGTTTTTTGTGATTCTTATTGTCAGGTGAGGAAAGTCTGTAAAGTTAAAGTGTTTTGGTTTATATAAGCCATGAGGTTTGACATTCGTCACTACGGTGCAAAATTTTTGTTATCTCCCCGACCCGAATCCTGTATTCGCCACTGTCAGTATTTATAAGCAAAAATATTGCGTTCTTTCAGATTCATCAACATTTATAAGCAAAAATATTGCGTTCTTTCAGATTCATCAACATTTATAAGCAAAAATATTGCGTTCTTTCAGATTCATCAACATTTATAAGCAAAAATATTGCGTTCTTCCAACGTCATCAACATTTATAAGCTAAACAGTGGTCATTCTGAACTTCAATCCGGGACATTAGCAGGGGGAGAAGGTGCTCTATATAAACAAATCGTTTAATAATTCAGGAATTATAAAATAGTTAAAAATTTCAAAAGAAATGTGAAATTATATAAATACATTTTTCAAAGATCTCGCAATTTTTCTTTAAGGTTTGTTCATCCATATTAGTCTATTTGGATGAACATTCTATATATAACAAAGATTGGGAGGAGGTGTCTTCAGATGCTAACTTTTATTTTAAAAAAACATTTATAATTATTTTTAATATGAGCTATTTTCTGTCGAGCAATGTACAGGACAATCTGAGATACTTAATTCGAAAGAAATCGGAGACACTTTCAATCCGGCAGAAATAGAGACTGAAATCGAATCTGCTATTGAAAAATAAGAATTGTTTCGAATCTGGGATAGTTAATTCGAATTCGAAAGAAATCGGAGACACTTTCAATCCGGCAGAAATAGAGACCGAAATCGAATATGCTATTGAAAAATAAAAATCGATTCGAATCCGATATAGTTAATTCGAATTCGAAAGAAATCGGAGACACTTTCAATCCTACAGAAATGGAGACCGAAATCGAATCTGCTATTGTGAAAAATAAGAATTGTGTCGAGTAGGGTTAACTCAATAATGAGTTCGTGAAATAATTAAGAAAATTTTATGACAGTTCTTATAACGCTGATTCATGAAATAATTTTTTCATGTCACAATTTCTGTAAAGGCTGTTTAATACAACTCATTTTAAGCGCGAAAAATGAACGAATAAATAAATAGTCGGAGGATTAGTATTCTGAGAAATAGTGAAGATGATTAATAGGGCTAATAGAAGCTATATTTGGTGTAATACAAGCTTCTTACAGAAAAATTTCCCAAATATTTTGAATCCATTTCGAATATAGTCCTTAGCCCTTGATAAAGTGGGCTAGAATGGATTCCTTGGTTAATTCGATTCTCTCGGAGTATTTTTCTTAGTTTTTTGCTTTCTTTGAATGATTTTGATTTCCATTGGCTTTTTTGTATGCTGCTATAATTGAGTGCTACTTAAACATTGTCTAAATTTTATTGTTTCTATTTAAAGTTTAAGTTTAAATTATTTTTAAATTTGTTTTCCCACTTTTTCTAGTTGATTGTTTTTAAGCTCTAAGAAGGTGATTAATAGTGTTTTAAATTTGAAAACTTAAGAAATAATGAACTATATTTATTTATTTATTTACAACCCCCTCCGGCCCAGCCTACCCAGGAGGGTGTAAGGCCTTCCACAGGCCGGAGGGGAAACATAAAACAAAAGAAATGAACATTATAAAAGAGTTTAGAAAGAACCCCAAGAGGTGAGCAGAACAATTTAAAAATGATCACTAATGAACAACAAATTACCAAGATATGTCTTTCTAGTTAAAAACAAACAGAAATTTCAAAACAATAAAAAATAATATTCTGACCACTGGGCTGAAGTTTGTGTGTTATTCTAATAGATAAAAAAACTGAAGGGAGTTTCAAGTTTCCTTTAAAAATACTGGGAGAATAGCAATCTATTTTTTAAAAACATTCAAATACGCTATTGGTACATCGCACTTTACCCCATGTAAATAGAGTGCGGACCAATTTGAGAACCAAGTTTGGTGAAATTGGGGTGTCTGAATTTTACAAATATTTAACAGCCAGGCTTGGAAATATTTGAAAGCATTATATTACTATTATATTATTATATTACTAATTATATTAAAAATATAATTATTTTTTTAATTAAATAAAAAAATTCTAAGTAATATAAACAAGGTTCGGTTTTCGTAGAAATGAGCTTGCTACACAATGTGACTTAACAGAAAGATTTATTTGGCCGTAGTACTCTACACGGACAGCACCACAGCTCAAGACTTATTCAGCTGTGGTCTTTTTATATACCTAATGGAATGTTCTAGAACACTCCACCAGGGAGTTATCTACATGGATGAAATTTACATAAATTATATTTGCATATAAATTAAATAATAGAAATAATGATTGTAAACATAAAAGTCCAACGACTCGAACCCGAGTCCCTTGGTATCGAAAAGCAGTGCCGTAACCGTTCGGCTGTTGGGTCTTCAGCCAGATCGCGACAATATATTAATATATATGTGGGCTGAGATTCACGAAACCAAAAATTAGTACTCTAAGTGAAAAGATAGACTTCCGTGGTTTCTGAATATTAAGAAAGAAAATTGATGTGTTAGGTAATAAACAAGCAAAATTAATTAACAGATCGATAAAAAATTAATAGAATTTAATTTTTTAATATTAACACAATATTGTGAAGCTTATCCCTCGACTACTGGAACAGACTTTATAGGTTTGAACTGTAACTGGATGACGAAAATGACGCCTAGCCAGATACTTCGTTCCAAAATTTCCAGAACATGAGTATTTTTTTTAACTTACCAGATTCAGAATGGCGAAGTCTTACTCACAAACCGAAATTTTATCCAAATCGAGACTCGAATTCACGGTTCCGCATCACGAAACCATGATTCTAGCATCAGGTTTTAAAAAATGTGCGAGTTTTTTTTTTCCTTGACATGATGATTCACATCTCACGATTTCATTTTTCATGCTTAGATTAAGTGTGGGAAAAATTGCATTTTGGGGGAAAACCCATCGGATGATTTACAGTTGCCGAGATAAGAGACGGTGCTAAGCCATGCGTTTTCGAAGAAAAATGTGTTTCAATAGATGAAAACATTCATCACCGTCGAAACCAAGCACATCAAATTCGTGCCCGATATTAGTGAAACATCCAGTATAGCTAGGCTTGCCAGACGTCCCGGTTTGACCGGGACAGTCCCGGTTTTCAGACAAAATCCCGATGTCCCGGCCGGTTTACTTCACGTCCCGGTAAAAATTAAATTTGATTATAGATGACCAAATATGTCTAAAAATAATTAACTGTGAAGGATTATTTAGGATAATTACTTTATCATTTATTTCACTGTACTGTATGCAAAGTGAAAACTATAGAAGAGTGACTGCTAATAAATAACATTGTCATCGTATCGTCTTGTCTCGCCAATCGTGACCTTGCCTTCTGCTTACCTGGGACATCAGCACCAGTTGAGAGAGTGTTTTCTTTGATGAACAACGCATGGACTGAAGATAGGGGTTTGATGAAGGAATCTACAGTTAAAGGCTTGATGACATGCAAAATTAATATCGGAATAGCTTGTGAAGATTTTTACAACACGATTAGAAACAAAAAAAGACTTTCTAAAAAAGTCCCAGCCAATGAAAAGTACATGTAAATATTGTTCAAATTTTTATTCCTCATTCAAAGTGTTTCTCCTTAAGTAACTTATAAATATTAACATGTAAGAAATAAAATGTTTAAATTTTTATGCTTTTGTCATTTATTATTACCCCTGGTTTAGGTTCCTAATCAGTAACCCTTTATCCATATCATTGAGAATAAACTACCCTCTAAAACACTCTAAAAACCTGCCAAGGGTGTGTACACTTGAATACACGCGACGCTGGGGGGCAATCCGGTGTCCCGGTTGAACATTTCAGAAATCTGGCAAGCCTAAGTATAGCAAATACGGAACTGTTTCCTTCAAGCGAATGTTAAAGCCAGATAGTGAACATAATTAATAAACCTAAGAAATATAATTTCAGCTTTAATAAAAAAAGGAGGGTAAACTTTCAGTCTACGGTGCCCACTTGCTTCTCGCCAGTTTTCCTTGGCGCAATTTGATTGGCTGGCGCCAAATACTGTTCGGGATGCGCAGTGCACTTTTCATTGCTGTACTGCGCATGCTTCATTTGAAAAGGAGCGATTGAGCACGCAATGCCTTCGGCATTTCAAACGCGTACCGGGCAATTTTTTTAACTTAAAAAAACATCAGCGGCTTCTCTTTCTGCAAAGAGGGACACTAGTAGCTTCGCTTATTTATTGAAGAGCGGAAACACAGAATAACATACACAATTCTGTACCAAAAAGTGACTGAAAATGTTCAAAAACGAGACAAGTGTTGTTAAAACTTCACATAACAATTTTAATTGCCCAATTGTTGTTTACACTTAGGACACTGGTATCCGCTTGCCGTCAATCCCTGATCCACACACTTCGAAAGGGAACCAACGCCATAATCAACAACAGCTGTACGAAGCGCACGTAACGAAATGATAAAATCAGACGAAAAACAAACCGAGAAAACAAATTCGATTGAATCGACCAATCACATCAAATGGATCAACGGAACAAACCAATAAAAACGAATCGTAATATCGCGCCATGCGCAAAACACCGATGAACAGATCAATTTCCGCGCATGCTGACATCTCACTCGTTAAAATCATCATTGCGCAACCAAAACAAATATCCTCTCCTCTCCATTCTTGGCGGCAGAGAGTTGGCGATCCTAAGAGGAACGGAGTAAGTGGGCACCGTAGACTGAAAGTTCACCAAAAGGAGAGCCAATTTGTATTAAACTAATCAATGCATCGTGGTCCGGCATAATATATTCCACTCCCAATACGAGGGACGTTCCTAAAGTAAGTTTCGGCATGTTTTTTCATAAGGAAGCTTTATTACAATCCGAAACATGCAATAGCATAACGAAATGTTAACTTTTGGCTATTCTTCCGCATATTCTCCACCGACATTTATAGATTTGTCGCACCGTGCAATCAATTTCGTTTTTACCTATCCTGGTAAAAAGCGGTTCTCAGACAGAAAGGGAATTCTTCACAGCCGCCGCACCTCTTCATTGCTTCGGAAGTGACGTCCCGATAGTGCTGACTTCATTGCAGGAAAAAGGTGAAAGTCTGATGGGGCAAGCTCGGGATGTAGGCCAGGTGATCCACTGTCTCCCTGCCCAGGCTACTAATGTGTTCTTTCGTGCCCCATGTTGTGTGGGGTCTTGCATTATCATGCAAGAACAAAACCCCTCGAGGCTTATTGCCAATCTTGCAGTCTTGTGATCCGAGTGAGATCCTTCGGCATCCATCTGTGCCTTTTTCCTACACTGAAGTCAGCAATATTATGGACGAGATTTTCATTTTTGTGTGCGCGATGTGAGTGTGTGCGCGTGTGAGTGTGTGCGCTTGTGTGTGTATTCCACTTCTAACCTTTCTCTAGGTGATACCAGAAAAAGTGTTCTTTCTTCGACTTTCACTTATACTCCCACAATACAGCCCCTTTTAATGTTTAACTTCGTCGTAGAGTGAAGAGGAATAAAAACACATTTTGATTTTTTTTCACACATTTGGGTAAAAGCGTGGTGCAGATTTACAGGACCTACCGAATTCCTTTTATTTAGCTTGTTGCGTTTTTGATTTATCGTGTTACATACACATACGCATAATAAATATAAAAACTTTTTAAAAACCGTTTTTACCAATGCATTAAAAAAGAAAAAAATAAATATAAAAAAAACTTTTAAAAAACCGCTTTTACCAATGCACTAAAAAAGGAAATAAATATAGAAAAACTTTTTAAACAACGCTTTTACCAATGCATTAAAAAAGAAATTAAATATAAAAAAACTTTTTAAAAAACGTTTTTACAAATACATCAAAAAAGAAAATAAATTTTAAAAAACCTAAAAAAACGCTTTTACCAATGAATTAAAAAAAAATTTTCAAAAATCTGGAGATCAAAGCAAAAATCGTAAAAGCGTGAGGCGCTGAAAACAATAGGAAAAAGATATAAAACCTCAATGATTATGAGAAGAAACGAAATGTTATTAAACATTCATTATATAAAATATATCATAAATGCGATTACAATTCTAATTTACTTACAGCTTTTCTACCTGTCCCTCACGCTATTCCTATTTTTGTTTTGGCCACCAGATTTTTGAGAAAAAGTTTACTTTTTTAATGCATTGGTAAAAGCGTTTTTTTAAAGTTTTTTTATATTTGTTATTTCCTTTTTTAATGCATTGGTAAAAGCTGTTTTTTATTATATTATTTATTTTCTAGTTTTTATTAGTCTTTAATTTATGTCATAATTCAGCATTATAAATATTTTGGGATATTAGAATCAATTTTTCATGAACTAATTCCAACAATTATTTTATTGAAAAGATGTATAATAGGATATACTTATTTTTATTCAAACATTTAAATTACTGTATAAAGTTATTTTAGTTCTCAAAAATACTATAGATGGCGCCGCTGAAACCTACCGAGTGCAAACGTAATTTTGCGATTTTTTTTAAAAAATTGATAATTGAGAGCTCTTAAATTATTAAAATATTGCATTGTCATCAAGACCCAATAAATGTACAAAATTTCAGAACTTTAGTGCATTCAGTAGCGAGTGAAAAATCGATCACAAAATTCCAACCTTACATGCATACAAACATGAAACATTTCGAACTTGGTAAAAGCGTTTAAAAGCATTTCGAACTTGGTAAAAGCGTTTAAAAAAAGCATTCTATCCATTGATAGATTTAGCTCAAAATTAGCCATAGATTTACAATTCGGGAGAAAAATCATATGCTAGAATCCATTCATCTAGTTTGTAGCGTATTTAAGTTGTAGTCATATACACGAATGCAATGACAAACAGACAGTCAACTCTTTGACGAATATAATCCAAAATTTGTTGGTCTACAGTTCAGGTGTTAAAACAATATTCCGAATTTCATCTGCTGCGTTTTTAGTACTCGTGCTCACAGATAGACATAGTCTGTGAAGACGAACAAAAATGTTTTTTGCCGGATTCAGGGAAGGTTAAAACGATTTTGCGACTAATGAGGATTGATTATTCAGCTTAGGTAGATGAATATCCTTTTTTTTGTTTATAAATTTTCTGGATTAAATGAAATTTAAAGTACTTTTTCGAATACTGCCATGAGTATAAATCTAAAAATAAAATAATATAAAAACTTCTAAAGAGAGTCATATGCTCATTAGCAAATAAAATAAAAAAGTAATGGTGTATAAAATATATCAATCATTATGCTAACTAACATTATAGAATAGCAGGACATTAAATTACGTTTGAATAAAATCAAATGCAATTATTTTATAAATTATAATTAATTAAAATTGCCTTACCTTTCTAAAATCCTCTCAAAGTTCAAAACATTAATTCTAAATCAACAAAAACTGTAATCCATTGTCATTATACCACAATTTTATGACACTTGTTCCACTAAACCTTATGATTCCTAACTGTGAACTCCCTCGAAAGAACACACTCTAATCTCCAATATTCCTTCACTTTTGATACTAAATCGCTTTATTTGTATACAAGTATTAGTGGCAGACGATGTTGCCTTGACCCAATGACTGCTGCCAAAACGTGATTAGAAGTCACTTAAGAATGATTGAATCTGAGCATGTGCGCACATCTGCGTGACGTCAGATCAAAACGAATGGGCACCCAATAAAGGTGTTAGAAACTAAATGTCGTTTGGTCCGCAGTTAGCACTCGAGTTAGCTCGTGCGTTTGCGGTTGGTCCGCAAAATGAAGTCTTTGTTCTACGAGAAGTGGCAACGCATATGCAAAACGGAGAGTTGACGTTTATGAGGAGATAGGATTGTAAGGTCACTGGGTTGTTTATGATGGGTTTTTACTTTTATTTTGTGTTTTTGTGCAGAAATCGTACGATGGAAATTAATATGCTGAGAGAAGGAGAAGTTTATGCAAATGTGATGATCGTTTATTGCTGTTGAATATTTTAACTAAGAATGTGTGTTACACATGAGTTAGAAGATTGAAATTTATCTCGCAATTGTGACACAATAAATCCCCTTATGGTGATAATGCCAGTGGCGTAGCTACAGAGAGGCGGCACTTCGAAAAAGGCGGCAAAATCATACATGCAGGAAAACAATATTATAACTAAGAAGAGCAGCGGTCCCTACGTCAATCATTGAGCACATAAAAAAATATCTATTGTATTATTTATATTTTTCGTCTTTTTACTTTCTCGTACGAAGTATACAAAGAGAAAGTATTGTAATCGTCAAAAAATTCGAACTCGAGATTTTGACGAATCTCCACGTTTTAGACCTCCCTGAGTCCGAAAAACACAATTTTGGAATTATGTCTGTCTGTCTTTGAACACGATAAATCAAAAACTATTAGAGCTACAGGGATTAAATTTGGTATGTGATCTTGACACATCATTTGTAGGTTTCTGTCAAATTTTGGACAAAATCCGTCTACGGGAAGTCTGCCTGTCCGTCTGTCGGCGTTCATGTGAACACTATAATTCAAAAACTGGAATAGCTAGATTGATAAAATTTGGTACACAGTTTTTATCATCAGGAATATAGGTGCTACTCATATTTTTGGCCAATCCGTCTAAGGGTTGACTGTCTGTCGGTCTGTATAATCGCATACTTCTAAAAATTATAACTCGTAAATCCTACGGCTTTGATAAATAAAAATTGGTATGAGGTCTGCTAACATTAATTATAGATCCGTGCCCAATTTTCGTTTCAATCGGCCGAAAAAAAGGTGTTCAAATCTCCTATTTCTCATCACACAATGCCCGAGGCCCTTATTGCGTAGTTGCGCGATTCACTTGCGCTAATCCTTTCCGCTTCTACTCAAGCCTTTCGCCTCCAAGCTTCCGATTCCCAAGCTTTTTTTTCTCTACTGCGTTAGGGACGCTTGTTCTTTTTACTGCTTTTTAGCGTATTTTTTCTCCATTTGTGTTAGGAGTATACGAGAATGTTTAGGGGAGACCACTCGCGCTGGTTTCGTAAATTGCCGGTATGTGAAATAAAGTCTGGATAGACGCGCAATTTCGCAACGTATCTGCAAAGATCAAGGGCGTCAAACGTCAAATTGCGTTATTAGATCGATTTTTCCCCCGGAATATTTTTTTTTAATTTTGAGGTTTATGTAACTTGTAAAGGAAGGGCCTCATACTGAAAGTTCGCCCCTGGCGACAAAAGTTGCAGCTACGCCACTGGATAACGCATCAAAAATTCTAAAAAGGGATTGCAGTTCCAAAAGTGGTGAATGCTAATTTTTCACATAAAGTGATTAGATGTCCTGGATTGGTCTACAAAGTCCCGATTTTTAACTTTTGCCCCGTATTAGTAAAGTTATCCCAATTTTGAATGAATGCCCCAAAATATCCGTATTTTTTTCTTACATTTAATTTCATTAAAATATGTTTTAGATTAAATTATTAACTTTTAAAACGTTAGTTTCTGAAGAAGTCTCCGAAGAAGATTTTTATGAGCATAGAACATAGTCACCCTGTTTCGGTAATAATCTCGGTTAAGCATCATAGTTCCTTTGAATATTATAAAATTTCGTGCTTACGTTCTAGGTTTGCTATTAGTTATAACGATAAGTAACCAGCTTCGATAGTATTTATTCAAATTATGGTAAATACCCACTGGCGCACTCTATACTCCGTATCTGTCCGCAAAGGGTTAATTTAGAGACAATTTAGTAGAAAAATTTTCTTGTGAAAGATATGCAGCAGTAATAAAAAAAACTCGGGTCAATTTTAGATATTTCAATAAATAGGAATAAATTTCTTCTTTCTAAGATAATTTTCAGAAGTTATGCAATAGAAAAGAACTTAGTTCCTTTCAGCTGAAATTTTATATAGCAATAACCCTTTCAAATAATTTTATTAAAAAAGTGCTTAAAAACCAATTTTTATTAGTGCATCGAAAAGTATAATTTATATTTCATTATTTCCTCTTTTTTTCGTGGCCTAGTCGTAAGATTTTGGCTTCCAAACTTGGGATATCCAGGTTCGAAGCCTCACTCCACTGATCATCGGGCATGTATGAGGGCCTTTTACACGTTAAATCAGACTTATCAGGTCAAAAGTCCTCCCGCTGGTGAGGTGAGGAGAAGGAAGTGGCAGCTCATGTGTCGTCCTCGTCATCTGACCGCAGTTCAAAATTACGAAGTCTGTCCCAAAATAGACCTCGTTTTGTTCCAGCGCGGGACGTTAGTATAACTAAACTAAACCAGACAAGATGAGACATCCAGATTAGCCGGGACAGCCCTGGTTTATCCCAGCTTAACGCATCCCCTTTAATATCTAAAAGAGAAATATATAATTGGTGCATGGTCATAATTCGAATACTTTGCACCGTGGAACTACTGTTAGGAAATCGCTTTTTTTTATGACTAGAGTTCTAAAGGAAAGTTCTAGAAAAAAGCTCTGCGCTTTATGACTCGCAACCTTTTTTAATAATTTAAATAAATTTTCTCATCATGTCATTAATTCTGTCAGATAGTCACGTGAGTAGGGTAAAAGTAGGAATGCTCGGTTTGAAGATGCAAAAAGAGGTTATTGACAAAATGGCGCACACAAAGTAGAAAGTATTCGTTTTATAGTGGTGAGTAATACAAGAAATAGCGATTTTTCTTCAGGGCAATTATATTTGTTCAATGTTGGAATTTTTTCAAATTGATTAAGTTTAATTATAATTGAAAATTTCTTTTTCGTGCAATATAGTATTTGTTATAAGTGCAAATTGTTTTTATCAAAGTGAATATGATCCAACTTAAAGTGCAAATAAATTATCACCCTGAAGTGTGCAAAATTGAAGTTCAAAAATTCTGTTCGCTGTAGTTTACAGCAATAGTTTAGTTATATAAACCCCTTAAGTAGTATGTCCGAAATTTTCTCGAGCATCGAATTACCAAAATTTTGAACTTATAATAAACTGAAACAAAGTCATTCATAGACGTTATAGTTCGATACAAAAATTACGTGGAATACATAAACATTTAAACTGTTGTAATATTCGTAACAAATAAATATATATATATATATATATTTGTAGAATTATTAAAATATTTAAAGAAAAGAAATTAATTAGGTAGAAAAATCGTTTGGTCATAAAAGAAATTAATTTAAAAATATCGTTTGGCTGAAAAAAATTAAAAGAATCGTTTGGCATTAATTCTTTTCTAAAGGTTATAAAAATAGTGTGGTGGCAATGATATATTTGGCTTTTGCTAACGTCGCCTAGCAACGGAAAAGAATAATGATGATGATTGAACATAGAATTCGATGCAAGTCAGTGATGTAACGTTTGTGATGCAAGAGTATGTGTTCGTTTTACATGTTTGTGCTGTGGAAGACGTCCAATAAATATATAATTTTTGATAAAGAAATCTCCACGAATATTCATGCTATGGTGAAATACATCACACTGTCCTTTAGGTTCACAAATGAACTAAAATGACACCGCATTTCCAAAATAGGAGATATAATTAGATAGTTGAGAAAATAAACCACTTAAGGGGTTAATGTTCCGTTTTAAAGCAACACGAGGGCTATTTTGGAACTCGTAATTTTGAACCGCGGTCCGATGGCGTTTTACAGCAACAGAAAAGGATCCCTGGATTACTTACGATAGGTTTTTTTTTTAAATTCTTCTTTTCAAAAATCGATCGTTGAAAATTAATATAATCAAATTGTGCAAAATCCAACGATATCTGAGTCAAAATGGAAGCAGACAGTAAATTTGAAAGAATCGTTTATAAGAGTATTTAATGCCTGGATCCAAAATCTCCCAAAAGTTGGAAGCGAATTTTTAATTCTTCTTTTCCCACCGCAAACTTGGCCGGCAATCAAGTTCTGGCAGAAGGCAGAAGAAAAGGAGGGAAAAAAGTGTATATCATTATTATTTTACTTAAAAATAACGCAGCTAAGCATCGTATTCTTTGTACGGATCCCTTGGCTCCGAACCAACCGGCGGGGGCAGAGGGCTCTGTCTTCCAGAAATAGCTCGAACACAACCTCACCCACGTCCGAGTTCCACTGGGGAGTGGATAACGTTTCACTGCTCCCTGGATTAAACAATGAGACCACTCAAAATTGCTGGAAAAAGTCCATTCCAAAAAATGGCCACTTGCATAACAGTGAGGAAGTCTGCACATCTTGTTCAACGCATCTGCAATATTGGGTAAATTCCTCCAACTTATTCTTGATTCTCCGGAATTTTTGGAACACATATTACCAACTTAATAAACTTAGCATACTGACTTTAAAACGAAAGCTGTTTATTATATTAACAAGATGTCGGCACTTACATAACAGTCAAAAAGTC
>BGPR01022177.1:0-25669 GCA_013235015.1 Araneus ventricosus | reverse complement strand
ATAAGTATTCGCTATCACCGTCGTTATCAACACATTTCTCCTTTTTCTCAAATGGCCGGTTTTAACTTATAATACACAATAGGGTGGATCGAAAAGTATAGGAAAAAAAATTTTTTTTGAAATTATTTTTGGCATGGGGCGGGAAAGTTGTGTCTTAAGTATATTAGTTTATATAATTTTTTTTATTGAAATTCGTTTATATCTTCCGGTGCCCCAAGCGCCTCAAAAATAGTTGAAAATTCAATTTTTTATAAAAATTTACAATTTTTTTTGTTTTGTTTTGACACTATTTTTGGCATGGGGTGGGAAAGTTGTCTCTTAGGTATATTAGTTTACATATATTTTTTTATTGAAATCCATTCATATCTTCCAGTGCCCCAAGTACCCCAAAAATAGTTAAAAATGACATTTTTTTTGGAAATTTATAAAAAAATATTTTCAAAATTTCCTTTAGTGCCGGGTAAGAAAGTTTTGTTTTAGGTATATTAATTTACGTTTTCTTATTATTATGAAAATTCATTCATACCTTCTGGTGGCCCGAAAGCCCCCAAAAAGTTAAAAATTGACATTTTTACAAATATCTATTAAAAATTGTGAATTAATGAAAAATATTTGAAAAATTGTCAGATTATTCAAGTATTAAAGTATAAAATTATAAATAATTATAATTTTATAATAATACATGAAGTATAAATTTAATAGTCAAGCAATAAATCACAAAACTTATGAAAAGTGAACTTACATCATAGATTTTTTAATTCTATTAGTTTGAAGATTTACATAATGCTAAAGGGTGAAATCGTTTTTGGTATTATAATGCTTGATAAAACTTCTTGATTGTATCCTATTCAATATGAAGCCGTGTCTCTTCTCTTCTCCATATACACTTTCCGACGCTTCAGATACTAAGCGGAAACATCTTTCTACCGCTTGGGTATGGCATGGATATTTTGACCATTCCTCCGTCTAACTTTTACCATGGAATCAATTTCTTTAAATGGTACATTCATCAAAAGAGGTGGTTCAAAAGGTCCAACTCGTTGCCAGTTAATAAGTGCAAAAACATCCGTTCCTTTAAAGTCTATTTTTTGGTACTTGAAAACTTCTTATTCCGATGATCCTCTGTTTTCATTTCTAGCACAAATTAGTTTTCGTAGTGCTAAAGACCTTATATTCTCTCTGTTATCAGTGAGCATTGACAATATCAAATTTTCAGGATGACAAAAGAAGTATTTCGTTGAATAAAAGTGTGTACTATATTTCTTAAATTGGGTTCCAAATATCTAAAAAATGAAATAAGTCTCCAAATATGCAGCGCTCCTTCTGTTATGGAGGGTTTTGTCTTGACATGGAACCATACAAGTTGCATACACCTTCATAATATATGTTGCAAGATTAATAAGATTGTCAGATGATTTTGTGTGACCACATACAACCTTAAAATTCTACCTGCAATTGTTAGCCACCTTGAGTGAGCAACTGGACCAGGCTTTCTTAATGCCAGATCAGAATAACATTCACCACGTGATATCTCTTGGTAAATATCATATAGATATTGCTGATAATTGCTGAGAACCATTCTATCTATATTATGTGGCATATTCTCCACACTTATAGAAGAAAAATTAACTACAGGTTCGGTAAATTACCTCGCAGGTTCTGATTGCTTTACCAATTCGTCGACAAAATTCTTTAGGATGAGTTGTTGCACCATTCAAAGAATTTAGAAGATGACGGAGAGGTAACTCATTTTTTTGAAGCAAACAAATTCACCATTATAATGGGCTATTGAGGCCCGTTCTATCAAGCGAATAATACCTCCCCTGCGTCCAATATTAACATTTGTTCCATCGCATCCAATTACTGTTAGCCCATTTAATTACAGATTATTTGATGCAAAAAATTGAGTTTTGCTTCTTCTATGTCTTTAGCTCCTCCTGCTGCAGCAGTAACATGTCCGATATACACAGAGTTAGGTTCGTTTACAAGAGTATAATGCTCCTCCTTCGTGGTCTTTGGGTAGTACTTTGTGTCCTTATTAATTAACACTTTTGTGTTGTCTTTTCTTCCATCGAAATATAATCCGGTTAAAAGAGATCAAGACACTGTTATCTTAGCAGACTCTGCAACTGAATTTTAAAGCTTTTTACGCTGAGTACGAATTTTATTGCGATCTACCACATGCGAAGCCTCTCCTTCGTATCCAATTCCAATGTCTTGTAAAACAGCACTGGCAAATGAAGAAGCTGCTCTATCTGAAATTCCGTATCAATCATATACCATTGCTAAGGTAGGGAAATCTAAACGATTTTATGATTGATATTCCATGGTAATTACATCCGTATCTGTATACAAGGACGAAGACATAGTGTTGAGCTCAAGTAGCTCCAATGATTGAGCATGAGCAGCATCAGCATCAGTTTAACCATTTTACGTTTTATTCTTTTGTCTTCCATCTGTTTTCTTTTTTCCTTTGCTCTTTTTTTCAGTAGTAATTACGTCCACTTCTCCAATAACCATTTTCCTTTCTAATATTTGATCTTTTATAAACAATCACTCAGCAAGTAGAATCTTCATGTATTTTTGGCATTTACATACATCGAAATTTGTACACTTACAAAATGTGATATCGAACAACCCCTTTTTTTTCATTACGATAATTTTCCAATTTTTGTTGGTATTTTTATCATTCCTTCGCCCTTTCCTCTACCTTTCTCCCTGTAAAATCGTTTCTTTAACACATTTTTAATTTTTGATTTTTAATTCGAAATTTGCATAAAAATCGTTTTTTTGCAAATATTTAAGCGTCTTGGGGCACCGGAAGATATTAAACAAAGTTGAAAAAATTTTGCATGTATGCTAGTACACTTAAAAGACAACTTTTGCACCCTATGCTGATTATTTTACCCACACTTTGAATTTTCGATCCACCCTAATACACAAATACATCCCTTTTTATCTTTTAGCTGGATTTGAATTTTTAAATTCTTCTTCGTGTATGCTTTTAGAGAAAGACCACGGCAGCCTAGACCTCAGCATCTGTTGCAAATTGTAGATGGAAAAATTCTTTTGCTGACCACGGCAAGAACCAAAAATCACATAGAGTGAGGTCTGGCAAAAGAATGGTCCGTGTTGAGTAGGGTGGATCGAAAAATCAAAGTGTGGATAAAATAATCGGCATAGGGTGCAAAAGTTGTCTTTTAAGTGTACTAGCATATATGCAAAATTTTTTCAACTTTGTTTAATATCTTCCGGTGCCCCAGGACGCTTAAATATTTGCAAAAAAACGTTTTTATGCAAATTTCGAATTAAAAATTAAAAATCTGTTAAAGAAACGATTTTACAGAGAGAAACGTAGAAGAGAGGGCGAAGGAATGATAAAAAATACCAACAAAAACTGGAAAATTATTGTACTGAAAAAATATCGTGCTTGTTCGATATCACATTTTGTAAGTGTACAAATTTCGATGCATGTAAATTCCAAAAAGATATGAAAATTCCACTTGCTGAGCGATTGTTTATAAAAGATCGAATATTAGAAAGGAAAATGGTTATTGGAGAAGTGGAAGTAATTGCTACTGAAAAAAAGAGAAAAGGAAAAAGAAAACAGATGGAAGACAAAAGAATAAAACGAAAAATGGTTAAAACTGATGCTGATGCTGCTCATGCTCAATCAATGGAGCTACTTGAGCTCAACACTATGTCTTCGTCCTTGTATACAGATACGGATGTAATTACCTTGGAATATCAATCATAAAATCGTTTAGATTTCCCTACCTTAGCAACGGAATGTGATTGATACGGAATTTCAGATAGAACAGCTACTTCATTCAATGCTGTTCTACAAGACATTGGAATTATACACGAAGGAGCGGCTTCGCATGTGGTAGATCGCAATAAAATTCGTAGACAGAGTAAAAAGCTTTAAAATGCAGTTGCAAAGTCTACTAAGTTAACAGTGTCTCGGTCTCTTTTAACCAGATTATATTTCGAAGGGAGAAAAGACAACACAAAAGTGCTAATTAAGAAGGACACAAAGTACTACTCAAAGACCACGAACGAGGAGCATTATACTCTTGTAAACGAACCTACATGTGTATATCGGACATGTTACTGCTGCAACAGGAGGAGCTAAGACCATAAAAGAAGCAATACTCAATTTTTTGGAACACATAATATGCAATTAAATGGGCTAACAGTAATTGGATGTGATGGAACAAATGTTAAAACTGGGCACAAGGGAGGTATTATTCGCTTGATGGAACTGGCCTCAATAGACCATTACAATGGTGAATTTGTTTGCTTCAAACAAATGAGTTACCTCTCCGTCATCTACTAAATTCTTTGGATGGTGCAACAACTGGTCCTAAAGAATTTTGTCAACCACTTGGTATAGCAATCAAAACCTACGAGGAGATACCTGTAGCTCCTTTTTCTTCAATAAGTATGGAGAATATTGCCACATAATATAGATAGAATGGTTCTCAGCAATGATCAACAATATCTATATGATATTTGCCTACCGATATCACGCGGTGAATGTTATCCTGACCTGACATTAAGAAAGCCTGGTCCAGTTGTTCACTCAAGGTGGCTAACAACTGCAGGTAGAATTTTAAGGTTGTATGTGGTCACAGAAAAACCATCTGACAATCTTATTATTCTTGCAACATATATTATGAAGGTATACGCAACCTGTGTGTATGGTTCCATGTCAAGACAAAGCCCTCCATAACAGAAGGAGCGCTGCATATTTGGAGACTTATTTCATTTTTTAGATATTTGGAACCTAATTTAAGAAATATAGTACACACTTTTATTCAACAAAATAGCTTCTTTTGTCATCCAGAAAATTTGCTATTGTCAATTCTCACAGATAACAAAGAGGATATAAGGTCTTTAGCACTACGAAAACTAATTTGTGCTAGAAATGAAAACAGAGGATCATCATAATAAGAATTTTTCAAGTACCAAAAATAGACTTTAAAGCAAAGGATTTTTTTGCTCTTATTAACTGGCAACGAGTTGGACATTTGAACCACCTCTTTTGATGAATGCGCCATTTAAAGAAATAGAGGACATGGTAAAAGTTAGAAGGAGGAACGGTCAAAATATCCATGCCATACACAAGATGTAGAAAGATGTTTTCGCATAGTGTCTGAAGCGTCCGAAATATGGAGAAGAGAAGAGACACGGCTTCATATTGAATAGGATGCAATCAAAAAGTCTTATTAAGCATTATAATACCAAGAAGGATTACATCCTTTAGAAATATGTAAATCTTCAAACTAATAGAATTAAAAAATCTATGATTAAGTTAACTTTTTATAAGTTTTGTGATTTATTGCTTTGACTATTAAATTTATACTTCATGTATTATTATAAAATTATAATTATTTATAAGTTTATACTTTAGTACTTGAATAATCTGCCAATTTTTCAAATATTTTTCATTAATTCACAATTTTTAATAGATATTTGTAAAAATGCCAATTTTAAACTTTTTTGGGGGGCTTTCGTGCCACCAGAAGATATGAATGATCTTTAATAATAACAAAAAAACGTAAACTAATATACCCAAAACAAAACTTTCTTACCCGGCGCTAAAGGAAATTTTAAAAATATTTTTGTTTAAATTTCCCCCCAAAAATGTCATTTTTAACTATTTTTGGGGCACTGGAAGATATGAATGGATTTCAATAAAAAAATATATGTTAACTAATATACCTAAGCCACAACTTTCCCACCCGATGCCAAAAATAATTTCAAAAGAAAACAAAAAAAATTGTAAATTTTCATAAAAAATTCAATTTTTAACAATTTTTGAGGCGCTTGGGGCACCGGAAGATATAAACGAATTTCAATAAAAAAAATTATATAAACTAATATACTTAAGACACAACTTTCCCGCCCCATGCCAAAAAGAATTTCAAAAAAA
The DNA here is from genome assembly GCA_013235015.1 of Araneus ventricosus. Lineage (NCBI taxonomy): Eukaryota > Metazoa > Arthropoda > Arachnida > Araneae > Araneidae > Araneus > Araneus ventricosus. The sequence continues at coordinate 19,731 of BGPR01022177.1, read as the reverse complement.
AAAATTTTTTTTCCTATACTTTTCGATCCACCCTAGTGTTGAGGTGGAGATTTCCTTAAAAATCATACTAAAGAAGAATTTAGAAAGAACGGGTTTAACAAATGGCAAGAAAGGGTACCTCTAAGTAGTGGCGGCTTTGGAGGTGCTGTAACTTTTAATCCTTCCCTTCTCATAATGCATATTTGTACCACTAACATTTTGTGTCTTATTTTTTTTCATTAACTTTGAGTATTTTTATATTTTATGAATAAACTTAAAACATTTTTTCTCATCTAATAGATAAGTATTTTAACAAATTGATTTTAATAAAGAAATTTAAACTCGAAATTTGTTAAACTAAAATTTTGAAATCACTTGTATCGCGGAAAATTTCTCATATGTAGTTCATCACTATTTATAACTAAAAATTATCGATTTAATTGCTATAAAAAACTTTTTTCAATTAAATTTTTGTTTATCATTAATTTCCCATCATTTTCCAACTTATTTTCAAATTTTAGCCCGCGAAAAAAAATTTCCGCTGTGGTAAAATGTTTGAAACTCTGTTTCTGTCTCAACTGGTGCTGCCGATCTCGACAGTTCCCCTTCATCTTATAAACGTAGTAGTGAAAGGAAGGGAAAGCCTGCGCTCTGTAACTTCAATTCGGTGCTGGAACAGTTCTCCTTTACTTTAAGTTACTTTCTCCTTTGCGCATCATCTTCGGGTAGTGAAAAATTAAGATAGGGGACTTAGTTTTCTGCCTCAGTTTTTCCTAGCGGCTTATTTGAAGATCGAAATCGTTTAATGCAAAATTCCGTTACATTGTTTATAGATTTAAATATTAAATGCGAAATAAAATAAATTCATACAATGGAAAAAGTGCTGCAGTACCGCAGTCCCTATGGACGAGCCGCCCCTACCCTCTAAGTGCCAAAAGTGTGGGGCGGTTTTTCGAAAAGGTATTTAGTTTAGTTATATTAACGTCCTGTTTATATATAGAAGCAGCACGAGGGCTATTTTGGGGCGGACCTCGAAATTTTAAGGGAGGACATTTGGAGGCCGGCGGGAATACGTTTGACTCCCTACTTATGATTTAACGTGCAACAGGCCCAATACACAGCGGATCTTCAGTGGAATCGGATTTCGAATCTGGAACCGTACGGCCAATATGCCACCGCGGCCTCCTTTTTGAGAAGGAACAGAAATAAAATGATACTGTTAGTGATAGCAAATAATTTTATTAAACATGCTTGTAAGATAACTCTGGACGGGGAATTTTTTCTTCAAACTTCTATTCATTAACTCTTTTTTTACCTAAACTTTCTAACAGCCTCTTCTGTTAGCTAATGATTTGATATACTCATCTACATCGTTGTTCGGTTGCGGGAAGTGATAGGAATTCCAGCTTCGTTGACAGCTGATTTGGGACAACCGTTGTATTTGTGATTATACGAACGCCTTATTTTTCTAAAGAACTGTCTTGTTGAAACTCTCCAGTTCATGTATTGTAAAATCAAATGACGGTCTTTCAATATGAATCAAATTTGAGAGTAAATGAATATTATTAATAACAACTATTTTATATATTCTGAACCACTGCCTAATTGCATACAAGCATACATAACGCCAAATTATCTAAGAACTTCATTTAAACATTTAAAATACTATTTAAATGCTTAAAAATACCATTTCATTGCCTCACATGAGCTCAATGTTCAAGTTCCATTGTTTTCATCCTGTTTCTCTTGATCAACACTTCATGTTATCAGAACGTCTTCACACTGATCTACTTGAATGATCTTGTCTGCTTGCTTTTAAAGCACCATTTGCAAAATTATTCAGAGCGAGGAAATTTATAGTAGTTGCGCTGTTAGATAAAGAAAAGTAAAGATTTCACGATGTTTCTGAGTGGAAAAAACGGTTCATAGAAACAGGAGGAAAGTATACAAATTAATCACTTACTTGGAAAATGAAAGATGTGTTTTTTTAATTTTGATGGTGTACATTTTGGAGATCAATGACGAAATTCTCAATTACAAATTAAACCAACGTAGTAAAATTGGTTTCATTCTTCAAAAAAGTTTCAATATTTTAAAAAATTATCATGTTCTTCCAGGACTGAAAATACAGCCGATTGCAACACTATCTTATTTTTATTAAAGAGCTCACTCAGTAAAGCTTATGAACTTTTGAGTTTTATTGCCTTGATATTAAAACGTTTTTAAAATCCATGCTCCACTTTTCTTCCTTTGACAGAGATAAACATCAAAGACCGAAGAATATGTGATTTTATTGAAGAGATCACGCATGAGAGCTTAAACTAATATCTTCACGAGCAATAAAAATTTATCTTCAGCTCTTGGATTCAAAAATAATTATTCGGAATTAAAGCAGACGAGATTCAGACAGGAATTTTTTCTCTAAGGAAAAAAAACAAAAGAGACGAAATTAAGAGATAAAAGAGATAACTGCATTGAAAAGGTGGATGAGTGAGAAAATTACATCATTAGAATAATTTCTATCGTCCTCATTTCTTTAATTTGCTTAATTTGAGTTAATCATTGGTTAATTTTGTTTTTCTGCTTTAAATGCAAGAAACAAATAAAATTCAAAAATTTAGATTTTTAATTAATCATGAAACAAATGACTTTTGAACAGTTAAGCATAACCATTTCTTTTAACTATTCCAAACTGATATATATATATAATTAGAAAACATATATTAAAGCTGATTACTCGTCTCCTATTTCAAGTTAGCTAATACGTTCTTTTTATCATCAAAAAGCGTGGAAAAAATTTCAAAAGTTAAAAATACTGCAAAATATGTAATTCCTAAAACAAGAAAGTTATTATCTCTACAACTGGTAGAATATAAACATTTGTTATTACTACTCTAAAAAATACTTTTTTCGATGCACCTCTTTTGCAAAATAATTTTATCTCCTGTAAAATGTGAACACTACAGTAATGATAAGAAGGATATATAAAAGCAAGAAATTATTTTAGGATTAATGCTAGTGTGCATTTTTAACGGATTGTGAATGCTCTTAGCCTTTCATTCTGATACTTTATTTTTCTTTTGAAAAATACTTTTTACGCGTAGCATTTTCTGACATAGACGTTATAATAGAGTATATAATAGAGTTATAATAGAATATAATATAGTTCGTATATTACGTTATAATAGAGTTCGAAAATTTTCCCTAACATTTTAGGGTTTTAGATCCAGCTTTTCATTATTTTAAATGTTTAGCAGAGGCTATCATAACCATATATTTCCAGAACTTTTTAAAATTTGACATATTAACTATCTATCCTATGGCAATAAAACGTAAAAAAAATGTCTCCATGCTGCGTTTTCTCAAAAAATATATATAAAAAAAGAGTGCACATATATATTTTCTGTTGGTTGCTTATATTCTTTTTAAATCAGTATAATTAAGCTAGGGTGTTTATTTCTGTCTGCTTAACGATTTGTCAGTATAACGTTCTGCTTTAAGGCAGCACCATTGCTACTAATGTCGAACACCTTAATCTTGAATTACGGGCAAGAGACGAGGACTATTCTCGACTTGGATCCTCCTTTCCAGACCATCAAGCCGCATCGATCCTTGTGTAATCATAATATTTAGTGCTGTACAGTTAGAATGCTTACTTGTTTATGCTTAAAGATTTCTTAGATTAAACCCCTGCTGTAAGGACACACTGTAATGGTATCAGGCACGGGGACATGGGGCGGCGTTCTGTCTGTAAGGACACACCAGGGATACAAGCATAGGACAGCATAATCTTGAATCATGGCTAGTAAACGAGGGCGATACCTGAGTTAGATCCTTTCCACCTGACTATCATGCCACTTCGAGTTGAAAAGATCTTATCTTGACCCCAGATCCACGCACACAACAAACTTCCGCGAATGGGAATTCGACCTGTGTTCCTTTTGTCAAGAATAAGAAACTGTGCAGACCTGTCTTAGCTTCGTTTTTTTGAATGTATCATCGTTTTGTTTGCGTCGTTCATGTTTGCTTCGGAACCTTATGTATGATGTTACCATCTTGTATCCTTCTTCGTCTTGTATATTTGTTTAGTTTTTCTGATTTCTTGCATATTGTTGAATCTTATGGTTTTTTCATAAAAAAACAAAAAAGAAACACAATAAATTCACTAGAAAATCAACTGTTTTTGTAATTCATTCAGTGCAAATGTTTCACGTAATGTTTAACTGGTCAATCATTAAGTTCTGGAAACTACAAAATCTGTTAATGAATAAATGGAACTATTTCGAAAATATGGTAAGATAGGCTAAAACTGTTTACGTATATAAATGCTGCTAAATATATAATAAAACACAGTGTCCCAATGTGGCGCGAAAGAAGTTTTTTGTCAAAAATTCAACTGCCGTAGAGTTAAAAGAAGAATATATTTTCTTTGTTGTGTTTAAGTTTATTTAGTTAAATTTTTAGGAGTTTTTCTAGAGCATTTTTGATTATTCTAGTAAAAGACTGGAATTTAATTTTCTAGTGTCAATGATCCCAACTTTTCAAGGTATAGGTTTTGCTTGGTTGTCTGTTATTTGCAAAATATTATAATATTTTGAAAAATATTTGAATTTTCTTCAACTTCTGCAGTCCACAAGATAACATTTAATTATTTTATATCATAAATAGCATTACAATAGCAAAGCTACATTTACAAAGGAATGAAAAATAAAATTTAAATTTGAGTTTTCTTTCCAGGAATGCTTGAAGTAATATTATAGAAACACCAAAAATGTTGTCAAATGTCATATCAAATTTTTCGAGCGAAAGCTTTTTACAAACATTAAAACTCTTTTCAAAAATAATATTGTGCTATATGAATCCTTTTAAATACACTCAAGCAGATCGCTTCTAAACTAAATTTAAATGATCAAAAGATAATAAAATTAGTAAAAAAATATAAAAAATCAAACGGGAAATAGAACTCATCTCCCTTCAACTTCGATGAAATGACAAAAATAGAAATCACATATCTAATTAAAAACCTGAATTATAGTTTATTCTAAGATCAAAATTTCTTCAGCCGACTAGTTTTAAAAAGCATGGTCTAATTTTCTACGGCATTCGGTTAGTTAATCTAGTACTTATAATCATATGAATCAACAGTCTTTCTCGTGGTTTCTTTATTCATGTTAACATTCTCTAGAGATTACCAACTGATCTTCTGCATTACGTTCTTCTTTGAATAAAGAATTAAGAAGATCTGATTTGAATAATAAATAAACGCTAAAGGATAAACTTCGTTTGTCATTGGAAGACTTTTGAATAATTGTACAGTTAAGAATCCCTCAGTAAAGTCTTATAGTTCTTTCTTTGTTCATGTTTTGTTTATGCAAATTAAATAAGGAGATGAACAAACAGCTCTGTACAATAGAGCAACCGGAAGTTTCTTTATTTTCATTCTCTTCCCCTGCTTCTAGGAGCTTTGTTATTACAAGCAATAAAATACCATCGTCGAATTCCAGAGCTCATTTGCAATTTGAATATTCGAAAAATTTTGCGATCTGGGTAAAGTAGGAGGAGAAGGTCATTGTTTATTTCTTTGTGAAGCTTAAGAAACTTTATTTATTCAGCAGAAATACTTAATGATTGAGTAATATGACTAAAGCTTTAGCCTATCCTAACACATCCCAAGCTGAACAAAAATTGCATATCTTATTTAGAGCCATAACTCAACAGAAAACAACTGACTTAATTCATTATTTTCATCAAATTACAGTCGAGAATGCTTTTTAACCTTTTTATTCAACTATTATAGAAAAGACAGCAGCAAAATTAAATTCTACGTTAGTCGAAGATTACTGTCCATTTTTCAGAAGAATTCTGTCTGATTCATTTCATTAGTTTCCTGTTTCGAAACTGCAATGAAACGATTCGTTTGCTTGCCTGATAATTTTAAACACCCCTATTAGCACAAGATACTCTACAATATTCCTGCGATATTTTCACGGCATTGCACAGCATTCAGAATATCGTAACAGCATCGTAGAGATATCGTATAATATCTTGTGCTAATAGGGACTGCTCAGAGAACAGGACAACACCAGAGCCTATTTTCAAACTTCCACTGCGTATACCGCACTGGCGCACATGTCCGATCATTCCCCGGAATCAGATCGAGAACTTCAAATCTTATTACCAGACTTCTATTGTCTTTTGATGAGATCTTCTAAAAGTGATTTGAAATCTATTATTTTATCTGTTATTCAGTTCTGGAATTCTAAATCTACGTTGATAATTACACGCTAGATATAAACTTTTCTTAGCATTCATGTAAATATTGAATTAAGTTTGCATTAGAAACAATCTTGAGGTTGTTTTGGGGTTGATAGTATTATATAAATTACGGTCTCTCGTGGTTTATACGATTAAGTCAGTAAATTATTTATTAGCAGTTTAATAAAAATGCATCGTGAGTGTTTATTCATAATTTCATATTTAATTGTTAAATTTAAGTATATTACGGATAAAATTTAAATTACCATAATAATATATTCCTGGAAACATGCTTGACACATTCTTTTAATTTCTGAAGTTTCGATAATTCATATCTGGAAGTTTGTTTTTCTACAATTTGGTCTAATTTTGTTTCCGTTTTAATTAATTTATTACTTATTCTTATTTTAAACATTAATTTTCTTTCAAATTGATAAACTAAGTTAATTTTGTAGTTTACTACTTCATTTGTCATAACGTAGAATCAACAAAAATATTGCTTTATCTGCTTTCTCTTTTATCAATTAATTTATTCAATTTATATACATTGAAGTAGTCGCAAACTGTTTAATCTTGTTAATTAGAACTCATTAAGGAATGAGATTTGCCAGAATGAATTTTCTGGAATTTACCATGAATTTTCTTTTTAAAGAAAAGATCTTCCTAATTTTTCATAATATGAGGAATTTCTTGTGCATTTCTCTCTCATTACATTGTACTATTGGTAAGAGAAGAGCAAACCTTCTTCAAGTTCATGTACAATTCCAAAATGAGAGCTTAGAGCACTGAACTGTTTTCCTATTAAGTACTATAAGCACTCGATAGGGCTGAAATTTGGGAATCGAGCTGGACAGTCAGATCTTTCTAATTCCTGATCCTATAAATTAATTGACAAGAATGTTACCGTAAAGGAAAGCATTAGTATTAGTTAGCCTGACGCCATAACTGATATCCCCAGTGTACGGTCTTACATATGGATCATGAATCTCATCTCGATACCATTCTCCAGCCAGAGTTCCGCCGTGGAACACAAAGAAGTCAGTAAGGCCATCCAAAGAGATTCCAGACCAAGCCATGATTCCATGTCCTCTATAATTGCCTGATAAGACTGATCGTACCTGGTCCCCTGTTCTTTCGGTGGCAGAGTACGACTAGAATCAATTTTTAAAGTAAGCCTGTATTCATATGTAAAGAGCACTGTCATCCATTATTCTCTAGTCATAGTGGCGTTGGGCCAACGTGCTTGCTGGCCCAATATAGTAGGGCACATTTCTGCAGTCGGGTGGTAGGACCACACACAAATTGTATACATACACCCAATATAAAATCGTTTTGGCACTGCAGTTAAAGATCTACTTCCTGTTTCTGTAAAAACATAAGAAATGTGGTGAGACACAGCACAGTTCCTCCTTCTTTGGACTGAATGAAGCAGGAAATGATCATTAAATATGGTTGTTACAAACCATCGACGTGAGTTCAAGTATCCTCGTAACTGAATTTCCTTGTTGGAACTGATTCCAAAGTCTGTGAGCCACACTGCGAGAGACGTTGAGAACTCTTTAGATTATCAGTATGTGATAAGCCCATTTCCATATCCTTAACTTCCCACCATTTTAACGAATCGGGTAACAACTTATTCATGACACAATTAACAATAATTTTATACCCAAAATTGACAGCCAACAAATATTTTTCAGACGCAAGTAAACTTTTATTAAGGACTTAATGAGAAAATCAAAGATAGGAATGATTTATACTCTATTTCTTATACAAAAAAATATCGACTAAAATTTTTTTACTTCTAATTTAATGAATGTAATTAAATTTTTCATATAAACTCTCTTGGTTTTTTGTTCCATTTTTTAAAAATGAAAGTCGAAAAGCGGATTGTTTCTTTACTTTTGGTGGGGAGTATATTTAGAATAAAAGAGTTTGAAACTCACTTTTGAGAGTTTCACATCCTTCCACATGCTTTGGAAATCTTTTGATACCTTTGAAAACTTCTATTTGTTCTTTCTTAGCTTTGGCTTTATGATTTTTCTTTTGTATTCCACGTTCCTCGTAATATTGGAAATCAAAGAAAATAACCTGTTTGTAATTTATCTTTGTCAATTTTGTGTTTCTCAGATGAGTTTTTAACCCTTTATAAAATAAAAAATGATTATGGAGTTTTCAAAATGCAGTCTTTTTTCTTTTGACTTTATCAACTTCATTATATTAACTTGTCTGTTATGTATTATGTACTCAATGTACTTATAGTTAAAAGTTTAAAGAAAGGCATCCCGTAAAGACAAAGACGAAAGTCACAGAAATATGCGTTTATGTATTGACATAAGAAATGTCATTACATAAACGCATATTCACAAAGGAGTCAGAAGTTTTATGTTCTGGAGTCTGAGTCAGCATTCTGATTTCTGATCGATTAAGTTTGGCTGCTTAGCATTTAAGGAAAATTCCATTAAAGTAGCAGTAAAATTCAATTCAGATAATCTGATGTCAAAATTTCCGAATAAATCAAAAGTTTTTAGAATAATTTTATTTAATTGATCTGTGGTTTTCTAAAAACAGAAAACAGTCTTAAGAACGCAAATAACTTCCATAATCATGAGATATAAATTTTGAAACTAAACGCGACCATACCTCGCGATCTAAGTTCATCATGGATTTATAAGGCTATGGATATATGTTAAAACTGTAAGCCCAATATGCAGGAAGCTTTTTCTGAATAATATTATTAAGATAAACTGGTAAAATATTAATTTGCTAAATTTTTTAATGTTAATTTTATTTCAAATAAAACCACATCCAATCATAGATGTTAATTGTTTTACTGTTTAACCCTTTGAATACTAACGGGACATATATGTCTCACTCACATTCTAAAAACACTATCGTGATAAAAAAAATAGCTTTGAGACTCATTGTAATATGTCCCAGCTGTAGAACATGAACAATTTTTCACGTTTCATCTTTAGTCACCTTGATGGCACAGCTTATTTTCCTTCCAAAAGCCATTGTTTAATGAAGACTCTTCTTCTGTGCATGTATGTTCGACAGTTTTGATCTATTGGCAAGAAATATACATTTTTAAAAATAATATTGATTAAATATTGTGAATTTTATGTTAAACATATAAATTTTCGCAATAACTAATAATAATCATGTTTCATACATAAAAAGGAAATGTTTCTTGGCAATGGGACTGTTATGTCCCAGCCTTTGGTTTAAAATCCACTCGAAGAAAAAAAAAGCCCCTCCAAACAATTGTCTTTGTCAAACAATTCTTTCTTTTAAAAAATCATAGACTTATCCCAAGTCAATAAATGATAATAATAATAATTTTAACTCTAGCGCGTTGTAATTCATGCAATAACCCATAGCTGCAACCAGGCCATACCTTATGGATGCTCAGTCTACATGAGATCTTTTAACAAAGAAAACAAATATTAACTGTAAAATTTTGAAAACTTGAATAAGAACAAGATAAATTTAAAAGAGAAGTAATAATTTAAAACATTTGAGGAGTCTGTCCTCCTACACTAAATCAACCTGTGCAGACCTGAACAACATACATTTATCAAAAAAATCATTAAAACATAAACAACAGTACATTGAAATGATCCATCTTAAATATGAAAACACAATCCAGGATTTTGTTTGAGAAGCCAAGTTTAATACAATTTTGAGGCAATTTGGAAGTAATTTAAAGATTAAAACAAATGCCATTCACCGATACACGTGTTTAGTTTCCAGACTACCAATAACATGATCACTTCGTTTAAACCTTTTACATCTTAGACCATGACATAAAACAAAATAAAGTCAACCTAAATTGAAGTTTACGGAAGAAAATAAATGATCATAATTACAGCAATATCATTCACTTGAAATTTTTCCTGATTAAAGTAACATAATTGTTTCAATAAAATTTAATGTCTTTTTCCATGTCATAAAACAAAGCAAATGAATTTCCATACACATGCAATTAAGAAAAATTACATTTCACCATCATACTAAGTATCATACCATCATACCAAGTAAATACATATACACAAACAGAAAACACAAAGGAAAACACTAGATCATTTTGACATGACTTACATCTCCCGCTTATATTTTTACAAGACACAACTTCTGTCCCCCGGCAATAAAATTAAGAACCCAGTTTTAGCAAACGTTAATATAAGTTTCAGAACGAAATATTTAGGATAATTCATCTTACTTGAGGACTGAACCACTGTTTGTCGCGGACTAATTTGACGGATTGATAAATTGCAATTCTTATCATCACCGACACAAATCAATGCATTGAATCATTGACTCGAGATCACAGGCATCAGCTGTCAAAGCTATGAATTTCCTTTTCCAAAAACATAAGCGACAGATTTCCAACTCGAAATGTGAACCCGGTTTTCTTTAGGATTCACCCATACTCTCATCCGATAATTAATATCAACACTTTCTACACAGGTTCAGACAATTTAAAATAACCGATCATCTTTGCGATTACATCCACACGGTGCTGGCCGTGGGAAGCCCGAGGGCCCCGGTTGAAAATTACGTACCACCTTGTCTTACATCCTCATGACTTCGTCTCTTTTCCTTAGCAACCCAAATTCTCTGTTCGAAGTCCCCAACTGTATGACCATTGGTCAAAAACCACAGATGGGACTTTACCCTTCGAGAAAATTCTCCCAGCCTCCACCGGAAAATGCAAAAGGGTCAAAGACCCCCCCTCAAATTCGCAGAAAAACTCAGAGTGGGAAAGGTCTACTTTCTGTAAGCTTTCCGTCCGGAGATAAAAAAAAATGGCGAAGAGAAGGAATATATTTTTCCCAACACGACACAATCAATTTCGCTTATTTGGTGCCTATTATCTTCATTTGCATAGAAAATTGAATTAAAAAATTTTAAAAATCGTAGTCAAAGGGTTATAGTTAATTAAAAATGGAAGCTATATCGAAATATAATTTATTCCACTCTCTATATGAACTCATTTGAAGTTCGAACTCATTATACAATGGACTGTTGATTACCTACACAAGTGTAAGTGTTAAAAGGATGTGCTTCACATCGAAAGTTCCTACAATTCCGGAACCCTAATGCTTTGTAGAAAGCGTAGAAGATGCGAAGCGGCTTTCTTCAAAAGACGAGTGTTCGTGAGGTTAGACATGAGACAACGGAACACTCTCGCGACAGTGTGTAATAATGCCACTTCCTCCTAGTTCTTTCTAACCTGGTGTCCACATTGGATGTTATGTAATGGAATGCGATAAAGCTGATAAATGGATCTGTAAATTAATGACCCTCGCACTTATTCAGCAAAAATATCGTATTGGAACCTGGAATGAAAGTGCTGATATTTTGGCTTTAAGCACGAGGCGGTTTACCGGCGAAACTACTTGGATATTTTGAAAATAAATGCAGAATTCCTTCTTATTTATTTGTATATTTTGTATGGCGGCTTTTGTAAAGAAAAGAGTATGTAGCTAAAAGTTTGATATGGTAACTATTTATATTTTTGAGGAATTGAGTGAAAATTCCTCTGCGAAAATAAATTTCATTCGTTCATAAATCAATGAGAAAAGAAGGTTAGAAATCGTACTGCCATTTATTGTTTTCATATGATATCATGAAAAGCTCTTTCAGCAATCGACCACCATAATACTGCCACCTGCCTAATAAAGTACTTAAAGAGTTGACTTCATAAGAAACCACCGACTTTGAAAGGGTTATTTGGGCAATAAAAAATTCGAATTCGTGAATACATCGCGGGAAAAATACTAAAATATGTCAATCTTGCATATTGTATCTTAAAATCGATTAAAAATATTTTTTTATTTGGACTCGGCCAAATGCATATTTTCTGATTAAGATCAAACTAGATTTCATGGACGGACAAAACTTTCTACCAAATGAACTAAGTAATTATATATTTGAAAAATAAACAAATGATTTGACTTTTAATTTTGGGTTGAAGGTGAATTTGTATTCGAGAATGGAATTATGAAGGGTGAAATGATTCAACAATGGAATTTAAATTACAAAAGAGATGAATTTTAAAAAGTTTCGTTACTTTCTTTATTCCATACTGAAATATATATTCCTTAAACAAACCGAATAAAAATAAACTTCAGCGTTTTCGTCATATAAAAATCGAATGTAAATTGCAGGTTCGATGACCTGAAAAACTGCACTAAGTCGTTTCCAATACATAAATTATATGTCATGATGTAGCTAATTTTGATTTTCATTTGGCAGTCATCATTTTTTTAGCTTTTCGTTTGAAGAATTTAGGGAAAGAATAAAGAGATAGCAGTTAAATTCCTTGCATTTTGATGTTTGATAAGAAAATATTTCTGATTCCTACTCCTATTCCTTCCACTAAAACTCTGACATTAGTGAATAAATCAATATTATCTAAATTTTTTTAGAGAACGAAATGCTGCATTATGATCAAACACTTTTATAAATCGTTGTGTTAGAGAAAAAATTGAAAGTTTAAGAAGAAAGAAGATTTTTAAGTTTAAGATAAAGGAGAAAAAGTTTTACCGAAAACAAGGAAGTGAAGTCAAAGGAAATTAATGATTTTACGTTAGAAAATTTATTCACAATTACTTTTTTCTAGCCTCTTTCTAGAATGTTAGATTTCTTTTAACAAATTGGCATTCATATTGCTCAAAATCCAGCTCGCATGATGTAGTGGCTAGGCCAGTGACGTTTTCTTAATTTGATTAATGTCCCGTTCTGAAGCTACACTAGGGTAATTTGGAAGTGACATCGTAATTTTGAACAGTGGAGTGATGACGAGAACGCTAGTGACGTTTTTGTAATTTGATTAATGTCCCGTTTTGAAGCTACACTAGGGCTAATTTCGAAGAGACATCGTAATTTTGAATCGTGGACAGATGACGAGAACGACATGTGATCTGGCACTCCTATCGTCAAACTTTCCTGTCATACCGACGTAAGGACGTTTGATCTTCGATGGGAGTTGTATATTGCACCAGGTCTATGTAAAATGTGAATTGTCAATGAAATAGATCTAGACCCGTTATTTTCCGAATCCGTCAATTCAGTATTAAGCAACCACTTCCCTTAATGCTGGTGTCATCAAAAGCCATTCGCATAATCGATTCCCTCTTAAAATAGGTAAGTTAATGAGATGCCTTGACACGTGATTACTCAAGTCGTAAGATTATTGGCATGTTTACCCTTTCATGACGACTCTCACAAGGGTGTGCTTGCTACTTGTAGCATTAAGCTTGCGGCCGTCCTCAAACGGTTAAAGATTCCTTTTGTATATATTCGTAATTTGTGTCTTAGTTTAGGATCTGAAGTTGTCGTTTCACTCTCTATAGGGGGAACACCATACGCCAATTCAAGGTAACAACAACCTCTATAGGTGCCAAGCAATGAACCACTGCCTTGTAAGGGTAAAGTACCCTATCTTATCTTCAAGAAGCATGTACCATATTATCGTTCTTAAAACTATTAATTTAACTTTGATTAAAGTATGTAAGATATGAGAATGTTTATCCCATTGATGTTGCCGTTAGTATAATGTTCATCCGGTAAATATATCAGCCTAGAAGAAATACAGAACATCCTTATTTTGTTGATTTGAATCATCACCACTCTTCAGAGACGACTTTTTTCTTCTTTTAGAAAACTTTAAAAATAATTATAACATGGTTCATCACTTAATATCAATACTTAATTCCGTGTTCCTCTCGAATAAAAAAAATATATTTATAGTGGGTTTTGCACAGTCCATGGCAAATACTCAGATTATTCAATTAGCGATACAGAACGAGCAAAAAAAGAATAAATAAAAAGAAATTAAGCGAAAGCGATGTGTGCAGTTTTCTGTCTCAATCCATGCAAATAAACTTAGAATTGTCTGCATTTTTTCAAACTATTTGAATTCATATACTGTCGACTGTAAGTCATAAGGGTATTTTTATTTCATTTTTAAGATATTTTACCGAAGCGATGACTATCATCTTAACCTAAAAGCTTTTTCTCAGATTAAAATATTGTATTTCAATAATCTTAAATCCCCTACTTAAGAAGCTGGTAGCTTTAGTGTAATGCCAAGCTCTCGGCTACTAAGGCAGAGTATTACAAGTTGGAGACCCGATTCTACCGAAGCACTTTAAATCTCTTGATTGGTTGAACGTTAATGTAGTGAGGGAGTTTGCTTAATGAAGTACCGTCCTTGATATCAAAGCCGGCAAAAATTTATGAGGTTCATGCTAAACTGTGTTCTTCTAGCTTTGAAACGGACGCTTGTTAAAATGTTGCTAGAATTATCCAAAAGATTTATATTACTTAACAGCAAAGAATTTTAACCAGTGTATCACATTGCCTGTTGCAAAGCAGGAACTACTGAAGATTTGCTTAGAATAGAAATCCTGTAATGTCTTACATGAAGTCTATCCCCCGGGGTACCGCGAGTACACGGATGAGTGGCCGCCGGATAAGTAAGTACACACCAGCGATGATTGTGTTTTACGGAGTACACGAAGTCAGTGGTTCACAATCTCCGTCACATAATACTTGTCATCAATACCCCTGGCTAAAAGGATGAGTTTAACTTGATTGGGTTACTGGTACCTGAAATGAATTATTATTAGTGCTGTAGGGGAAAAAAGATATTATTAGTTACGTCCGATTAAATGTCTCATTTATTCGCTTTCATTCACTTCATGCATTCAACCTTTCACTGTCACATGCACACAAGTAAGTAGGCACTCGCTTTCCCTGGGGGTAGAGTAATGGAGAGTGTGATGTTTTTCTTTCCCGCGAGGACAGTTTCCCACGAGAAAAGAGTTGAGTACCTTTCACTTCAACCGCAAACCGCAAGCCAACTACACCTGGTGTTCATTAAGAGAACATTCGCGACGGTAATATTTGCAAGCGGATAGTGGCCACAATACACAGAAATAAATATCTGTCAGAGAGCGCATTTGGGTCGCCTATCAGGAGATTAGCGGTGCTCTTTCATGTCACACCTGCATAGATCCTGTGGTTATGAAACTCAGGAACCATCCCACTGTCGGAATTGACCATTGAAGACATGAAAGTTTAGTTGTTGGTAGCCCGGGAGTCCGGTTGTCCAGTAGAGTGAAAGGAAGGCGGAGCTCCACCCCTTGAGGTAGGGACAAAAATGGGGGTGTGGGGGTTGGAACGAGGAGAGCGGCGAAGAACCGAATTAGAGAGGCTCGAAACTAGGTTTCAGTAGCCGGCAGTGCAAAAGAGCTGCGAGACCAGCTCTGAATTAAAGTCCCGAATTGATTAAGACTTTGACAATTAGAACTGAGAATCAGCATTTGAGAATAAGCATTATTCCGAAATCTCGGCTCATCGAATTTCCAGCGCTCCTTGTAGTCTCGTGCTTAGGCTATCACCCGGATAGTGAAATTAGGCTGGATCTCCATCACTTGTGGAACTCTGACTCGATCGAACTTTAACGTCAAACGAACTGCGAACTAGAATGAACGAACTTTGTAAATAATCACTTACTCCAGATTGCTTAGACAAGAACTTGTTATTTAAATTATAGCTGTGAAGCGTAAATAAAATTACTTAGGTCAACCTAAGCATTACACTTATTTATTCACACTTAGTCGCTCATAGGCCAAGACACCACAAGGGGCTCTGGATCCCTCCTCCAGTGATAGTGCGTACTTCCTCCTTCGGGAGGGGTCGGACCGTGGTCTGGTGATAGGCTAATAGGATTCCGGCCTCAGTACTCGAGCTATTGCAGCGGCTGTCATTCAGGTGACTCGCATGTTTAGGCAGGGCGGGGGTAGTTCAAGTTTTTCCGTTTACCTGAAATCTTCTATTGAATTTAACTTTAGGAGAACAAACAAAGAAGTAAAGAAAAGAGTTCTGAGCGGTAAATTGTACCGAATATTCTTGGTGCTATGTCAATACATTCAGAAATTTGCGTTGAATTCATTAGGAAAGATGTGTAAGGTAGGAGGCCCAAATATCGTCCACTTAAGCCATTATTTTAATAAGAAGACTAATTCATGTGCAATTTGTCTAAAAATTGTCCCAATGTATTATTTGGACACATATCCAAAAACAAACTAAATTAAAACTGTAAAACATAAATTTAACATTCACTTCATTTTTTTGAGACTGCTGAATTTTTTAGAGACAGTGTTCCTAATATCGCCCACTATATGTTCCTAATATAGCCTATTATTAAAATGGATTGAAATAAAGTGTAACTTATGTTTTTGATCATACTTTATTAAACATGAAAATTAAGGCATAATAATATTGAAAGTAATACAAGACTGCATTTTTGTACTTTAAGGAATAAGTTAGGAATATAGTTAAAGTATTCTTTTAAAATCTAAATTGAAAAGAACTTGGAACATAAATAAAACATCAAAATTAAAAAGAACATAGGAGCGTTTTCTGATGATAGGACATCAACCTTGTATTTTTAAAGGTAATTTTTTTAAATATAGTGTCCCTTAAATGGTTAGATCGATAATGGAAATACCTAAGTAGGCGATGATGGGAAGACTCGAGTGGGCGATATTGGGAATAAATTAATCCTCAAACATGGCGGCATTCCCTTATCAAACCGGAAAACAAACTACAGGAAAATGTAGCCAATTATAGTCACTATCACTGCTTCAAAGGGTATAAAATTATGACTTGAACTTTACTGATTTTACTAAAAGTAATGAAACATTATAATTAATTCACCTAATACGAAAATCAGCAAAAATTGCCATAGAAAATAAAAAACAATACAGGTTCAAACGGTTTCCTCAACACAGGTTCAACTTCTGAAGGGGGAAGCTTTGTAGTTCCGGTAGTGGCCACTACATACTACTTTAAATAAAGAAGAAACCGCGGTAGGCGACATTTAGACTCCCTACCTTATACATTTTGGTTTGAAAATATTGTCGAAAATATCAAAAAATATAAATACTGGAAAATAAAATTTACTTGTAGTAAATTTTTAAAGAAACTACAGAAAGGTAGTAGAAAGATCTTCTGATGTTGAATTTTGGATGTTTGAATTCCTTATTCTTTTAATAGCATCCTGTAAAAAAAATGAGAAAAAAATGGCTAATATGTTAAAATAATTCTGGAGAACTCCTAGATGATCTTGATTTGATAAAACATTCAAAAGATTTACATATACACGCATTGGACTAAGAACATTGTCAGAAATGTTGTCAGAAAATGAAGCTGTTTAAGACTCAAATTTTCAATTCGCAAAACGTTAAGGAGACAACACAAAGATGGTAGAAATAAACTAATGAATTAATATCGCGTTTATAGTTTTTGAAATCTTTTTGTATTTTTAAAATGATTTCCTGTAAAAAATGGAAAGCATAAGAGATATATAATAATAGATACAGAAATAATTCTACTGTTTTTTATGTGCATGTACCAGACGCTGCCTATTGTTTTAAATTGCAGATGTTAAGGATCTGAAAATTTTCGAAGGAAAGAACACCCCACTGATAGAAATATATTATTTGACAATTTTATGTTTGTATGACAATTTTTGTAATCAAATCAAGCAAAATGTTCCTATAACTTCATCACTTCATCAGCTAATAATTCAAACGAATTAATTCTCTTAAAATAAAATTAAAGCTAAGCAGAAATATACAAATGCAGTTTAATCTGTACGCGATAAGAGTAACACTCCAAAGGATTTAAAGAAACATGAAACTGACAGTAATGAAGCGTTTATGACATTTAAATTAGTTTCCAGCTTTCGATTTTGATTTAAAAGCTCCGTGGATTTAAAAAGGAAAACTGGAATCTCACAAAGAAATTGAAATCATAATTTATTTGAGGATGACTGTAACAAGGGAACTCTCGTAACAATTCTACAATTAATCAAATAATTGAATGTTAAAGAACAATACCATTGATATTTTTACTGTCTTCGATTAACATTTTTAAGAAAACCCAATTTAATTAACTTGGAAATTAAGTGTAACGACCGCAGAGGTGACAAATCTTGAAGGCACATCGCAACATCCGTGTTAATTTGCAGTAATTAGAGAATAATTAATGCCACCCTTTTCACCTCTTGAATTTGATTAATTCCAGTCATTTTGTTGCTTTCTTTAGCAAACTTCCCAAACGCGCGCAAATCATACTTTTGGACATTAATAGCTTGAAGCTTGTAGCTGCAACTCCTTGTTGTATAATTAGAAAAGGTTTATTTGGGGGCATTTGAAAGGTGAAACAAGTTATATTTCTTTGCTCTAATTGACTTTCGCATTGCAGTCAGTTAATATTGGCAGAGTATCAAATTAAAAAAACATATTCGTCGGCAGTTAAATCACTTTAAAAAAAGTGTTTAAATGTAAACTGTGTGCATTTTGCTTGAAATTCACAGATACTCACATAATTCATCCTTCCTTTACAATCTAATCTCAGCCTTTGCTTGGCACATGGGAGTCTATTAGCAAAGTAGCATTGTAGGAAATCTCAGTACTGTCAAAGTGTCAACTTAAAAACATTTTCGTCGCCATTTAAACAATTTTTTTTAATTTGTCGAATTAAATTGTGTGTATTTTGCCTCCAAATGTCCTGAGAGTCATATGGATCCTCTCTCTTCTGCATTTGATCTCAGCTATTGTTGCTTTATTTTTTGGCTTCCACTTTTGAGCTTCAATAGTTAGTAAATTACTTTTTATCTCATAATTTATATTTTTACAACATAGCGATTTAGAAACAGTTCTGAACTCAACAGTAAAATAGTCCAGAAACTAATTGTTTAACCAAAGTTGATGCAAAACTATGATTCAATTATTATGAATGTTAATACATTCTGAGCAATTGCAATATATTATAGCAAAAGAATTTAAGTTTTGAAGTTTGTGCTTGTTAAGCATTAATTGAATCATCTCACTCTCAAGATCTAAATAAAGATAAGAAGAATCCAAACGTAGATCCTAATACTGCTTTCAGACATGCAGCTTCTATCTCAGTCTCAGGGGGGGTTCATAATAGCCTGGTGGCTGTCTTAACTGTGCGACTGGCAGGTCGTCAATTTGCGCCCATATTCCACCGGATATACGAGAAATTTACGGGACTGGTGCAAATTTAATACTCGTTCTCGCTATCTGACCACGGTTGAAATAACGAGATCCGTCCTAAAACAGCCCTCGTGTAGCTGCAGAACAGGAGGTTAATCTGGCTCCATTTGAGAATACTAAAGGAAAGAATAACCAGAGTGAGTGGGTGTTCTTCCATCAACTTTCTCATATACTTCCACTATGTGGCAAGTTTTGAGTTTAGTTTCGTCGTATGATAAAGAGAATGGATACATTTTGTACCACTATCTGTAGATCTATAGTATTCAAAATTTCAAACAGATCTAAAATCCTAATGTAAAATTTAACTACCAAATTTCATTCGTCTAGTTCGCTCCGTCTTTAGTTAAACTGTTCCGAGACTGTTCTGTTTGACTACTACAATACGTTCACTTTCTAT
>BGPR01022176.1:0-25669 GCA_013235015.1 Araneus ventricosus | reverse complement strand
AAATATCTGGTGAATAAGATAGCCTATGCAATGCCGCAGGATAACGATTTAGGTATCGATGGGCGATAACTCGCGTTATAAATGTTATAAGATTTGGTTGGTTTATAAATGTTGAAAATCAGTTCCGTTGAAATAGTGTTCCATTTTTATCACATAAATACCAATTTTCAACCATAAGAGTACGATCTGCGATTGAATAAATAGTTTAAGAAGACGTTTTGAAGAAGTGTAAAATTGATGTTAAACAATTTCCTTGTATGCTTTCTTTCGTTGCAAGCAATCGGAGTGACAGCTAGTGACGCTTTGTGAAGTTATTAAAGTTTAAAATTGTGCATTAATTATAATCTCACACTACACTGTTTCCGACACATCTTCAAATTTCAATTTTCGATGTGTAAAATAATTTTCATTCTTAGAAAGGCAAGTGAAATAAATCAACATTACAGTTCAAAGTGAAATACATTAAACGAGTAAGCCCTGATGCAATGTATTGCTCAGCTCATGCACAAGAAATTAATCCATGCAATTTCTATCTTTGGGACCCATATGGATATTCTTTAATAAGAGAAGTATTATTAGTCTCAAAAGTTCTATAACTGACTGATTTTCAAGCATAGAAAATGAAACTTTGGAGTCTAAACCAGTAGGTTGCGACATTGTCTTACCACTGAAAATTCTCTTTCAAAATATTACGTATTAACTCTCTGACTGCTAATCCCGTGAGTTGCTATCACGGGATTATTGTTCCCTATGCTGGCAGGAGGACTTTCTCCTAGCCCAACAACTCTACCTTCTAAATGAAACAAACTCCCCTCCCACATTTGAGCACCGCGGCAGAAAAGGATGGCCAGACCTGTCTTTCATCAAAGGCACGGACTTCGCTAACTCATGCACATGGAAAGTTCTTGAAGATTACACCCATAACGATCACAAATATATCCTTATAGAAGCCCTTCTCTCACAATCACACTACAGCTACCCGAGATTCAAGACAGCCTATGGAGGACACAGAAGGATGCTACAACACCTAGGACAAAACACAAAGCAGCTAGTGCAACAGATAGAAGAAAGCAACACCAAAGATCATCGGACGAAGAGCTCCAAAAGGCAATCTTCGCAGCATGTAGAAAAGCATACAAGATCAAAAATTCAAACTAAACATAAACGACAACTGGTGGAACCAGAGCCTCCAGATAAAGAAAAAAGAATTACAAGCCCTAAACAGAAGAACTAACAAGTCTGAAAACGACAATAAACTGAAATATCAATTGCAACTTTCCAAAAAACAAGCAGAGCTAAAAAGAGAGGCAAAAAAGGCAAAAAGGAATTCTTTCCGGAGCACCTGCACCAAAACAACAGACCCATATGGCCGGCCTTACAAAGCGGTGGTCAAGAATAAGAATCCTCCAGCGGAGCTCTTTAAGCAATTGGGAAATCCAAGTAGTGGAGACACAAAATCATTTGCTCTTAAAATACTTCAGGAACTCTACCCTCCATCCCACTCAAAAGCTACTCCACCCAACTGCTTCCCACTAATTCAAGAACCTCAAATTACAAAAAACGAGATAAGAAGAATACTGAAAAAAGCACCAACAAAGAAGGCCCCAGAATTCGATGCAATAGACTACATCGTACTTAAAGAAGTCAACAATAGCTTCCCTGAAATTCTCCACACCTTTTACAATAAATGTTACCAATTACACTGTTTCCCAGAACCACTGAAAAAGGGAATTATCGTCCTTTTCCACAAGGACGGCAAAGAAGCAGATAAAATTAAGTCCTACAGACCGGTGACATTGCTTCCAACCATAGGCAAAGTGCTGGAACAGATCCTTCTCCGAATACTCAACCACACGCTCAAAAAGAAAAACATACTTCATCACAACCAGTTCGGTTTTCGAGAGGGTAGATCCACTGACGACGCCATCCACCAATTGGTTGAAAAAATACAAGATGCTAAAAACAAGCAATTGCATACAATGGTCATCTCCCTAGACATCCAAGGAGCTTTTGACCATCTGCAATATAATTCAATTCGCAATAGCCTAGACGAAATCAACTTCCCCTCTCATACAATTGTAAACCTTAAAGATGTACTTACTGATAGGAAGGTTACCATCCAAACAGCCCAAGGCCCAGTCAGCTGGTCACAACAGCAGGGATGTGCACAAGGCTCCTGCACAGGCCCAATGTTCTAGAACCTAGTGGCAAATGAGATCATATCCGAAGAATGGCAGCCGAACGTCCATTTACAAGCCTTCGCTGATGACTTTATCTTCGTCATTAGCGAACCCACAGGAGCAAAGCTAAAAGCTACTGCTCAGGCAGCCCTCACGAAATTCCAGCACTGGACTGACAAACACCAACTCAAGGTATCTACAGAAAAATTCACCACCATACTCATCAGCAGATTAGTAAGTTGTCCTCGAGTAAAATGGGATAATCAAATAATTAAAAGATCTACCTCCCTTAAATACCTAGGAGTAATAATAGACAACAATCTGAATTCGGCCGATCTTCTCATCAACATGAAAACTAAACTAACTCACCTCCACCAAAAAATCACAAGAATAGCAGGAACAAACTGGGGACTTAACAAAGACCTCAGGAGAAGGCTGTTTAAAACAGTGGCAGAGCGGATGATTCTTCATGGAGCTGCAGCATGGGCCTATCCTCTATCAGCCAGACAATCCAGACTCATAAATTCAATTCAGAGGAAGTTTCTGCTTAACATCACAGGGGCATATTCCAGTATTCCAACAGCCGCACTACAGGTCATAGAAGGGATCTTACCGCTCCACATCAAAGAATAACAGGAAGCGGTCTACGTCAGAACAGCCAGACTGCGCAAAACATCTAATTACAACAATATCATCTTCAACCCCAGTAACTACGAGGACGGCACAACATCCACCAAATTCCACCCAGCAATTTTCTAACTAGAAGACAGAATATCTCTGAAAAAGCAATTCCTTCCAGCACCCGGTCTCAATATTTACACGGACGGTTCAAAGATAGAAGACAAAACAGGCAGCGCCTTCTGTGTCATGGAAGAAGACACAACAAAATACGAATAGATTCCGCAACTTAGTCCCTTCAACACAGTCTTCCAAGCAGAGCTTCTTGCTATACAGGAGGCTTGTCTTTGGGCAAGCAAGACCAACCAACAGATAAAGGTATGGTCAGACAGAGAGTCGAGCCTCCATTCAATTGCTTCAATTGACACCAAGAGCCCTATTGCTCAACAAACACAGGAAATATTACTTAAATCAACAAACATTAAACTTGGATGGATTAATGCTCACGTCGGATACAGCGGTAATGAAGCGGCGGACGTACTAGTCAAGAAGGCAACACAGGAGGGAATCCCCACATTCATCCCAGCAGCAAGAAACCATATCAAGAGTCTCCTACAAAAAGAGTCCATCATCCGCTGGCAAAAAGAATGGGACAATGGAGAAACAGGCAGGAGCGTTCATAACGGTTTGCCAAAAGTCAAGACAACTCCTACTCCATGGCAAAGGCCAGAAATAATGTTCGTCACGGGCCACGTCCTATTTCCAACATATCTCAAAAGATTCAACATCAGAAGCAGCGATTCCTGTGGCTGCGGAAAGCTGGGAAACCCCTTACACTATGCTACAAGTTGCATGTTTACAACGTCATACCACCTAACAAAACCGTCAGCAGACCTAGAACCACTTTGGTGGAAAAGAGTCATGAACAACAACAATTCTAGGGCGAAAATCAAAAAACTCATCCACTTCATCGCGGAAAACGAAACACTCTTATTTCCAAAACATGGCGACAACAACTAGCCACAGACCCAACTAACCCTATGTACTCATATTCTCTCTTCTTCCATACACAGGGCACGACCCTCTCAAATTCAACAACACAACGATCTGAAAGACTGAACTTTAAAAAAATATTATATTCTTTTGTTTTAAATGTCATGTTTTTTGTATCTTTTTATAGAAATTGTAATTTTTTTTTCGCTCTGGCTTTTTTTAATAAAGTCTCACGCATACCCGACCAACCGACAGGGAGCCGCCCTGGCTCCGAGTTCGGGGGTATGCTGTGGTGTTAAGTACCCAATAGCATAAAGCTAAGCCTCTAGGAAAAGAACGATTATATGTTTTAATAACTGTAAATTTCAGAAAGTTTTTCTAAAGGAAAAAAGAACGAAATGGTAAATAGCGCACGTTTAAAAAATTCCAGTTAATCTTAGTTTGTGCATTCAAAAAAATAAGTGCTAGCTTATTGTAAGTGCTAATAGCCCTTTTAATATAGACACTTCTGATATGAATAACAATATTTCTGTTAAAATAAAAGTGTTTTTGTTTGCAAAATGTGTGTTTTGTACAAGTGTCAAATTGATGCTTGTCTGTTGAGATAAATATATAAGAAATTTCCGTAAACCTAGAATTAACATGTTCACGCCGGGGCGTATAATCGGTTGTTTGCACTGATCTGTCCAATCAGGCGGCGTGTACCACCGGTGGCTAACATTTGAATGTACCATCGAGCGGCTGTGCCAACGGTGTTCACACTTGAATGCAATATAGGGCGATACCACAAGCCACTCAAGTTCAACTTATTAAAATGATTTAGTTTCTTCAGTTATAAAGTTTCGAAACTTTGTATATGTGATTTGGAAGCAACGAGTCTTTGTCGCAGTATGGCCAAATTGGCCCTTGAGCCATTAAACCCAAACAAACCAAACCACAAGCTACCCAATGTGTAGTTCTTTTATGGTCCGTTCACATTTTTCCTGATTGCCATTCTGAGGGCATCCGAGTAGAGTAAATAGAAACCAAGAAAGACGGATTTATCAGAAGGTTTTGAACTCCGATTGCTATAATATGCTTGCAGACGTTTAGGTTTGCTTATCTGAAATGAACTGCAGGACGGCAACAATGGGAACGAAAACAAAACTGAAATGTTTGGATATTAGATCATCGCCACCCGATTAAACGAATCGCTCTTACGGCTGCCGCCCTATGGCAAGAAAGGCATATTTCGGAGTTGGCGAGACTTGTTAAACTGGTTCGATTCCTTTGGAATCAAAAGTTAAATAAAAGAGCATGAAAACAAAACTCTCGGCTGCTCACAACAGCTCTGAATTGTAATTTTTTAAAACATTTTCTATAGGAACACCCAACGTTTAATGTGGCAATTTATGCATCATTTAAACTTCTTATTTTATAATCAGAGTTAGTTATATATAATCAGTGTCGTTAATTTTATAAAGTTTAAGGAAACATTTAAGGCCATATATACTAAGGTGAAGCATTAACTTTTGGTCTTTTTTAGGGATCACCACAGCTACCATATACTAGGGAATATAGTGATGTACTTCCAGGTATTTCTGAGTCGTACGTTTTTTATATGTTACAAAGAACATAATTCTAATCAGAAATACTTGTTACTAATTTTCACTGTTGTTCAATTAATAAATCAATATTATTGTATTGATAGTATAAACATGAGAATAAGCATCTATTTGTAATGTATTTTTTTAGCAAAACATAATTATAATATGTACAAAATATTGATCTCTAAAGAACATCAATCTTTTCAACACATTACGAATGCATTTTGACTTAATTCAAACATTTTATTCTATTCTTTGGAAATTTTATATTAAAACGTTGACAATCATTGTACTCACCGGTAAGTCCTCTGGCCCTATTCGTTTGAGATTGTAGGATTCACCGGTGAGGCCTTATAGTCGTGTTTCTTGATCGAGTATCAGAAATATTTGGTTTCAAATAAATGAATACAATTTTGTGAAATGGTATAGAAAAGATGTGTATGTTAAGGTCAATATGATAAATCGGTTATTATGCATAATAGCCGGATATTTAAGTGGTTATTGTTCATAACCCTGATATTTATCCGAGGTTATTATTTATAATAACAGATTATTCACATTGACTATATCATACATACTGTATAGACAATGTGAATATGCAGTAGAGGCAATCGACGTATTAAAGACGATAATAACTTCTTCAGAGCTGATGTGAAATTTTTGTGTTTGGAACTTGTGGTGCCAGCTCAGGTGTCAACCTCGTCATTGGTTGAAAATTACGAGTTCTTTCGGAAATTAGCCCTTCAGTTGCTTCAAAACGGGACGTTTATATAACTGAACTCAACATCCTTTCAAACATAGGCTATAAGGAATTTTTCATTCAATTAATTTTTATAAATATTTATTAACTAGCTGCAGCATTCTCACATCGAATTTCTTACCTACTTCCACGATAGAGGGCTTTTTGTATTTAGCTTCTACACAGTGAAGAGAATCAATCCGCTACGCATTTTGGAACAGTGCCTCTTCCCATTGACTGATTCACGGCAAAGTTTGATACAGATATAAAATTGTAGTGCAAAGGCTATAGACTAAAACCCATCTCTGTAGCTTATTACTTTTCTGAGTTATGCACGCATTCACATACACACTAATACACTGACCGATAGACCACCAACCAGTTGATTAAGTTGGTCCAAGACTTGATGGAGATCTGGAATTCCGATCTAAAACTAAATTCCAAATTTCATCTTCCTTACTATATGCATTCTTAAGTTATCTTGTTCGCATATATATAGACATTACCGCCACAGTATATCCCCGAATTCGGAACACTAAGGCTACCTTTCAGTTGGATGGGTACACTGTGGGTTACCATACGTCCGGGATTTCGCCCGGACAGTCCTTTTTTTAATCTTAAGTTCGAACTAGAGGATTTGTCGCGCGAGTGTGGCGAGAGATAAATTTGGTTGTAATAAGAGAAAATCTGACGTATTTGGAAAAGCTGATGTCATTTCGCCAATGAAAGAAAATTCATTTTTTATGCTATTTACATCTATTGTTGATGAGAAAGTGGATGAGCCCCGTTACTCAGACCCCAGTTCAAATTTAAAATGAAAAGCTCATGTTCATGTGAAGAGGATGATGATGGGTTTTATCATAGCACACTACGTTTTACATTTACAGAGGTTTAGGTATTATATTTTTAAAAGAAAACAAGAATCCGCTATCTCTATCCATCGTCAATCTTTTCGCTCTCCTCTTTCAATTACACGACAGCGCACGAAAATCAAGGTAAGGTAATGTGACCTCTCTGCCACAGAACAGACTGTCCTGTGCTGCCATCTACCTACAGTGACTAATAAGATCCTACATTAATATTTCAATGTAAATGTTATACCTTGTTCTATCTTTTTTTAATCACCCTGCATATTTTTAGTGAATATTTTTTTTATTTGTGTTGTAAAAAAATATAAATCTGATTGACTCATTAACTTATTTTAGTCCCTCTAGAGCAGGGGTGCGCAAACTATTTTCACTTTCGACCCCCATTTTGCGTTCAATTCTGTCGCGACAACTGGATAGGTAGGAGACGTTTTTTTTAATTTCAATTTAGTTAAAGTGAAATTGTTTTGGGGATTTTCGCTTATGTTTCGACCTTATTAGTGGTATGAATAAAACACAAAGTTTTATGACGAAATAAAACTTTATAACATAAGAATTCAATGTGAGGTTTGCGGTTGTAAAGAGTTCATGATTGTTTCTATATTCGGATGTGTATTGGAAATCGCAAGCCGTAAGTGATCCTCTGGATCTAATCGAGTTCGATATTTTGTTTTAATGGCGACTAAATTTGAGAAGCTGGTTTTACATAAATAGGTAGATGCAAACTCAATCAAAATATTAATTGTTTTTTTCTTCAAATCGGCATATTCGTTTCCAATCGATAACCAAAATTTTTGGCAAGTTAGAGACTTAAATTGAATTCGCAGTGTTTCGTCACTTGAAAATTCAATTAACTGTTCTTTTTCATTTAAAGAGATATTGGATTCAAAAGCATTAAAAAGAAATTGGATCACGTATCCAATCTTATTCATTATCTGGAAATTTTTCAAACCTTTTCGAAAAGTTTACTCCCAATTTGATCATATGACGGGAAATGATGTTTTCAACTGACAAGAAATCTATATATGTGTATATAATTTTTTCATTAATTGTTCATTATTGCTCTCCGAGCATGCAACTGAGCTGTTCTATACTTAAAAAATGTGTTCGGCGCATACCCGATTGCAAATTTTACTTAAAATTAACAAACACAGAATATAAACAGAATTACAGAACGCACTACGAACGTAAGAAACAGCAAAACCAAACTACTGAGGCACAGACTGAAAGAAATGCACAGTTCTTACGGTGACCACAGTATAAAGACTAAATAGCAAGGCCTAGATTGAAAAAGCTGTAGCAAAATTAGCTACTACTAAACGTCAGACCAACCCAAGTTGCAAATGAATCCCAGAAGAAAACAGGTAGAGGGCATTTCAATTTGAGTGATCTTGATAACTATGTTTGCAGGTCGCCAAAGAACACAGTCAATAGTTTTCACAAAAAATAGTTCTATTTTTATATATAGTATTATCTCATTTCACTGTTAGACTTGTACATGACAAGTGTTGAAAAAAAGGCTTATATTTTTTTATTCCCAACTAAATTTCTTTAAATTTGGCGACCCCCAGTATGCGCACCACTGATTCATAGGAATCTCAAATATTTCACCACCAGGAGTTTCCAAAGGCTTAATCCCCCTGATTATAAAGCTAATTTCACAAAATGTAAATCAAGTTTCGTTTAATAGAGCTATTTTATGCCTCTCTCGGCTTATGTGTTATTTTAAATTTATCGGTAAATGATGTCTCTCGAAATTGTCAATTTATGAAACATTAACAGCTTCTTGCATTTTGTGGCCTTTTTATAATGATTCGGAGTCGGGATGAGAAGGCACAGGCTCGAAATCAGGTTCACTGAACATTTTGTTTAATCTGCTTGTTTTGATAAAAGAATTATTATAATAAAGTTGAAATTAACTAATTCGGATGGTTATAATTTGAATGCGTTTCTAAATCGACATCTTCTTTTGTCCTTTACTTTTGAATTTCTTATTAACATAGAGATAAAATATCGTGCAGAAATCGAATATGTTTTATTATTTTTTTATAATTCGAATTCAAAAAGCACTTTAAAAATTTTTTTTATTGGTTTTTGTAGTTAAATAGGTATTATAAAGATGAAATCACTCGTATTTGTTTTGTTTTATGTGCCAAAGTATTCATTAGAAAAAAAGATTACTTGTTTTTTTCTTTGAGCACGTTAGGTATGATTTCTACTCTGTAATTTAAAGTTTTGTTATGCAATTGCTAAAACAATGTTCTATGCTTAATGCTAAAAACTATTTTTATTACAAACACTTAAATAGAAAAAATAAATTCTAAATGCACAGATTTCAGCTTAAAAATTTTCATTATATACTGCTGTACTTATTTTTAGCGACAGTTATACTTAGTTCGAATATAATAAATAGAATGTTTATTTTGGCCTCCGTTAATTTCGAATGATTTAATTTCCATGTTTATAACTCAACAAAACATATAAATAATTTATATAATCAATACAGCATGCTAATAGTTTCTTACAACATAAGTGAATCCATTTTCAAATAATTTTCCATAGATTATATTCCGAAATTATCTATATAAATGCAAGAATACAAAATTTCTTAGGAGAAAACAGAATTATTCGAGAAGACGACAGTTTTCAAATGTCCAGGGACTTCCACACCAAACAATGCCCTATGTTTTATACAAATCTGACGATATTTTATAAATGTGTTGATCGTTAAGATTTGATCCATGCATTACACAACGACGCATAATAATTGCAAACAGTTATTTTTGCGATTTAGTTTCCAGAATTCGGATCGGTATATTGAACTTCCATATTCTGTGTCTAATAAGATTTATCGAACTTGAGATAGAAATTTTTTTCTCTTTTCCTCTGCAGGCATAACATATTTTAGCGGAAAATAATAATAATCCAGTCTAAATCTTTTAGCATCACGTCTTGTAACATTCATGTTTCAATAATCGAACCAGATGAAATAAGAGCACCACATCTCTAATTTTCATTTACCAGTCAGGATAAAAAATCCAAGCTTTATATTAGGGAATCTTTAATGAACTGAATAGAAAACACGTGTTTATATTCGTTAAAGTTTTTTTTATATAGAAACAGATTTTAATAAAATAGTGGTAATAATTTTTCTAAACACGTCATTGCACATCTATAATATGTTAGGGGTTTGTCTATGTCGTTTATTGTATAAAATAGTGTAAGAAATTAAATATAAATGTGAATGAATCGAAAACAAATCTGTTCAAGCAAAATTTACTAAATTGTTTCCAGGACCGGATTAAGCCTTTTAGGAGTGTATAGGCAATGTAAGTTACGTGGCCCAGCACCCAACTTTGAAAATTAGATATTTTTTAGTGATTTTAATTTAATCTCTATGTAAGCAGTTTATGAATCAAATATTATGACAAACTGCAATAGCAAAAACATTTTTTTCCTATCATCTTTAAAAAAAGTAAATTTTTAAAATATTACAAAACATTTTAACATAATTTCTTATAAAAAGTTTGTCATAAGTGTTGACTTCTGACACATTTATCTAACGAATTTCAAAACCTGAAGAAGATCTGAAGAATAACGTTCTGGAATTTAAACGACACTTGATTTTAAATTTAACAAATTCAAGCAATGAAGAGTAGGGTAAAACAGGGTGCCTCGATTCTGGTGCTATTATTTTTCCTATCTAGCAGACAAATACTGAATTACACTCTACTAGTGATGAAAAAGAAACAGTCATAGTGGCTTGTTGTATCTGTTGAATGCACTGCATCTGCGGAGGTTTATTTGTTTTAAGACGTCAACTCTTGAATGTTCGTTTGATTTTAATCTGCTCTTACTTAAAAACCTTTGCAATTATAAAAACCATAATTAGTCCAGCTTATTATACGTTTACTAAGGATTCAAACCCTATCAAACAATAAAGATTTACTCCAATAATTGCGCTGTTCTATATTTTTTTTCACAACCTCTGCATTTGGGGTAAAACCGGGTACTCCAAGTGGCGTAAAACCAGGACAGTCAGTATTAATGATTCGTAAGATTAAGATGATAGAAACACATCAGACGCTGATTGTTTATATTTATTGACGTATTTTCTAATTTGAATAAAGAAGTGTTAATCGAATGTAAATCCGTATTAGCTGTGCCCACGAAAGCTGCAGTGGCGCGGAGGAAGAAAACTGCTTTACTTGTGAATTTTGAAACTAATATTCTTTAATTGTCCCTACACAGCTCTTGTAAATGAAATGAAAGCCATAAAAATAATTTTTAAATAATAATCTCAGTTCCTATAAGCAGTTGCCTACATTGCCTGTTTGGTAATCCGTCGCTGATTATTTCATAAGAAAATTGTTATTCTTCCAAATTAATCTCATACCAGTGTTAACTCTAGAATAAATTTCGCTCTTAGACTAGATAGTAGTTAGTAGTCTTAGTAGATGACTATTCAAGCACTGCAATATAGTTTCATTTATTCTCAAGCACGTTCGTTTCGTTTTAGTTTATTTAATTTATTATTATTTAAACCTTTATTCGAAATTTAAATGTGTCAACAATCTTTGGATTTATTTGCACCTTGCATAAACTATAATCCTTCATTCAGGCCACTCTATTGATTCTAAATAATAGATATCAAGAGTTAAGAAAGGTTCTATAAGATATTTAAGAGTTCAGAGGTAAAACCTCTTACACTAGGCGTTTTTAAAGAGACATAATTAGCGCCTGAATATTTGCATCTTGCATCTCCGAAACAATATATTATACAGGTAGTTTTATGTAATATATTTTGAAACATCAAAATGTACTTATAAATGGCTATCTCAAAGGATAGGGGCTCTTTTCTAATTTGTCTATCTCCTTTTGGAATTGGAGCATCATGTATCGCCATTCGAAAACAGAGGTCGCTAAATTCATTTCAGGAAGTGTATGCATCAGATACAGAGGGACTGCTTGATGGATGTGCATAGAAATTTCCCCGAATAGAAATCGCCATGCATTTTTACATTTCTTGGCCATCTCGATTTCAAATTTAACATGCAATTTTTTTCTAGTTTCAATAAGAGCATGATTTACGGACATTCCAATGAATACTATTAATATCTAAAGTTCAGGCTCGGAGCTATTGTTTGAAATGTGTTAAAATGCTTGACATCTTTTTCCGTGTATGACAATCCTGTGCCTAAAGTTCTGTGAATCCTCAAAAGTTAATGTCAATCTTCTATTAATTTTGATACTAAGAATTCCGTGTGCCAACTCTACGAGTAAAAGTTGATTCAGCAAAACACTTATTTCTTTGACTTACTCAGTTTTTCTCACATGCCTATGTTACATGGCATGCCTCTCGGCTACGCGCCTACCCTAAAGGGTGTAATGCCTGTAAGGCCGTATTTATTTTAAATTTCAAAACGCTTAAATCAACGCCAACATGGGCGGAACTTGTTTACAGGAATGTATTTAGATTTTTACAGTCATTGAAAAAATAATGATAATTTATAAACATTACAAATTGTCCCATACCGCGTCTCCGAAACAAGACTGGAAAAAATGCAATTAATCTATCTTACATATCACTACTTAAATACGCGATTTCAGGCAATAGGACTTTTCAAAATCTACTGATTCTGATGCCGTTTACCTATCTTTCGATTTACGCCAGAAAATCTATGCTCACCATGCAGTCAAAACACATTAAAAATGAAAAATTTGAGAAATCATACGCATACTTTATGCATTCAATAACATGCCATTATTTTTAAAGGGAAATATTATGTTTGAATGAAAACTCGAAATCAAAAACTTGTAGTTTATTATTTTTTAGTGGGAATACTATGAGGTTACACTCGATAATATTTACAACGGCTGTCCCGCGCTAATTGATACTGGCGTACATGAAATTTTATTTTTTAGATTATATTGTAGCATCAATCCAATTTATCGTAAAAATAAAACATTTTTGAATCCTTAACGCCTATAAAATGAACACAAAACAGAAAAATGAAAAACATTTTTATCAAAAAGACGTTTTTGGGTATGCTTAAATTTATGAATCTGTACATATACAGGGGTGTTAAAAAAGGTGGCCAAAGTTTAACTTTTGATCGGGGGGTGTTTTGGGTTCTAGGGGTCATGATCGTGGAAGATATGCAGCAATTTTAAAGGAAAGAGAGCATTTTATGAGAACCATTCCTATAATTAGACTTCCTATAAGGAATATAACTAAATTCTATTTATAAATAACAGCGATCAAAATGGAGAGTTTAAATAAAAATATGTTTCCTCCATTTTTTGGCATGCGGTAAACTTTTTCTAAGGTTTCGGCGTTGGGATGGGAATGCTTCATACTCGAAATCAGGTAACAGTGAAATTTTTATTTTATATGCTTCTTCTGTTAAAAGAATTCGTAATTATAATCTACATTTATATCAATACGGTGGCATTCGGCTAATTCGAAATCCTTAATAATTGAAATTTTTGACTGGTGAATGGAAATGACGACTAATATAATGTTAAAATATCATTTAGAATTCCAATTTATTTTGTTTTATTGGAGCTCGAAACTAAATATTTTTAAGAAGTTGTACTAGGTAAATTTGTCCGAAATTGGCATCCATCGCATTTCTTTTATATTACATGGCAATGCATTTTTTTGAAAAAAAAATAATAGATAAATATATATACAGAGGAACGTAACAAACTTTTTTACTTTTTTTAAAGTGCAACATTGCGAAAAGTTGATTTTGATACAAAAAGCACAAAAATAAAATTTAATGGCAATCGGAGCATATCTTGATGTGCCGGAAGTGCTATAGAATTTAATAAATTTAAAAAATTGCGCTCCATTTCAACCATTTTCTCAAATTTCTTATTTGCAGTATAAAAGACAAAATCAAATATTTTGTATTTTACATTTGTATAATTTTTCTGTATTTTGCATTACATTAATAGAACAAACGTTTTTAGGGGGTTTTATACCTATTGTGAACGTATAAAAATATTAATTATTAGCCAAATATATGCAAGAAATCGGCTTTGATAGAAAGACAACAGGCCTATTTCTAATCTGGGAATTATTTCTCATTTTTACTTTTAACTGACGAAAAGCACTTACAATTCCTTTATGTATCCTTGTTAACACCATCAGTAGCTGTTATTGCGAGTTATAAGGGAGGGGGTGGCAATAAATTTATAGACAACTAAAGGTATCTGTCAGTATAGAAGGTAGAAATCAAATTTAAAACTTTAGCTACGAAAATAGCTGTCTTCTGCAGATTCGTTTGCTTTTATATAATCCTTATTTTTAGGGAGCTAAAATGAATTGAAATTTTATTTCTCCCTCGAGGTATGAGGAGAAACCTCCCACTCTTCCTCGCCAATGACTTCTATTATATTATAAAATGCATTCTGCGTTTTAAAAATGAAAGATAATGAATAAAGTTAAGTTTATTATTCGTTATTCTAGTATTCGTTTGTGTATTGCTTGTATTTTTATTTATAATTTCGAATGAAACTTTGTATTCGAATTAATATCTGTTTTTTTTATCTTGAAATATTTTATTTCAACCGGGAAAGATTATTTAGTCCTGTGAGATGATGTTTCATAGATATGCGAGTTGTTGCCTCACCAAAAAAGTAAATCTTTAATTTTTCTTGCTGTCTTTCATCTTTTTGTTCTATCTGGCAGAATTAAATTTGTATCCAGAGTCATGGATATTAATAGTCAGTATGTTTTTGCTTCCTTTCAAAGCTTAATATGTTGGAGAAAAAAAAATGCGTTTCTTGCTGGGCGCCATTTACACTTTTTAATGCAGTAATGGCCACCAGGGGTAAACAAGCCATATTAAGACTCGGAGGCTATTAACCCTCAATATACTTCACTGATATTTCTTCTGTCTCTTTTTTCTCAATCTACCATAAACTTAGATAAAGTATTGTAATCATTAAAAATACAACCTATTCATTCTGTGATTTCTCACTTTGTAGATTTTCTTGCGTCCAAAAGATACATTTTTGGAATTATAACTGTCTGTATGTATGTGAACAAGATATTTTTAAAAAATATAACGAACAAAAATCATCCTTAAAGATAAAACTAAGCAAAAACGATCTATATTTACAGAGATATTTTAACATGCCGTTTTCCACTTGCATCTAAGAAGAGCATACACATTTGTAACTGTTCTTTTTACGCCGATAGTACAAGAAAAAAATATGTACTGTAAGAAAATTAAATTTTAAATTTATTGAGCTGGCACAAAGTCACCCCCTTAAACAAACAACTACCCTATAAATATTTCTTCTATTAATAAAAAGGAATAAAAGGTACAAAATAATTGATTTGAGCTATTATATTGCAAACTAGAAGTTAGAGAAAAAAGTTTGAAACGGAAAGGTTGAAAAAGCTTAAAAGAACAAACAGGAGCACGTGAAAATCCAGATTTAGCTAAGTTCAAAGACAGAAAGGATAGCTATTCTCCTTTACCCATTATATCACTGAGTTCTACACAAAGAGCAAATTTTGGTGCTTTCCAAAACTATTTGGTTTGCAGCCTCATCCTATGTATGTCTTAGTATTTCATTAATTTCCTGTGTTCTTACCTCGTTTTCTAGATTCTTTCGTTGATAATTAAAGTCTCAGAGTGAAGAAGAAGGCAAATAGGTATAAGAACGAAAATACGAATTTTTAAAATAATTTCAGTGGGTTCTGCAACTCAGCAATCCTAAGGGGCGAGTCGTGAATGCCTATAGATAAAACTTAATAATTCGCACATAGCTGAAAGTAAATAATTTAATATTCCTCTCTAATATTGTGTTATTTTCCTGTTTTATGTTAAAATGTATTTTTTCAAACCGATAGTTTCATCCATCTGCCAATGAAACAGAATTACAGTAAGCGTCATAAGCAACTTCTTTTCAATAGAAGATAATTGGACGATGTACTACGAGACAAATATTTACATTTAGCAGTTCCACTACGTTAAATAAATTTGCATTCCTTCAATAAACATCTCCCTATGAATATGTGAGCAACCCTTTAAAATTTAAAAATTAATATATATCTGATATATATAAAAATTAATATATATCTCATCTATTAATATATATTAGTTTTGCAGATACATTGGTGAAACTTAGTTTATACATAGATGAGCGTAAAAGGAACATTTTACTCATTGACGTTATTCCTCTACGGGGAATGTATAAAAATGTAATTTTCTTAACTTTTTATTTTCAAATATCACGGAAGTCAAAGTGTTTTCACACAAATTCCTACCTTATTTGATGAAACTTTGCAAGATTTAAGGAAATAAATGCTTGCTCCCTTTTTTGGGACACCCTGTATAATTAATTTGGACCGAAATTTCCTTAACTCGAATTATTTTAAAAAACGATTTCTTTTTTTCCCTGTCAGTTTAGAAAAGTCCAAGTTGAATGTACATAAAGGCATTTCGTTTCGAGAATGCGGTGTAATGCAGAGAAAGAGCCTACGGCTTCAATTTCTTTGCGGGTAAAACAAATTGTTTTGGTCTCTTTATATAGTAATTAATATTTTTTTATACTCACTATAGGTTTTAACCCCCCTAAAGATGTTTGTTCTATTATTAAAAAGGAATAAAAGGTAAGAAATATTTGATTTGAGCTTTTATACTGCAAATAAGATGTTAGAGAAAAAAGTTTGAAATGGAAAGGTTGAAACGACAAACAGGGGCACATGAAAATTCAGTTTTGGATAAGTTCAAAGACAGAAAGGATAGATGTTCGTTTTCACCCATTATATCACTTAGTTGTACTCAATAAGCGAATTTTGGTGCTTTACAGAACTAGTTGGTTCTGCAGCCCGATCCTATGTATGCGTTAGCTTTTCATTCATTTCCTGTGTTCTTTCCTCGTTTTATCTTTTTTCAAACTCTGAGAGTGGAGAAGTTGGTAAATAGAAATAAATATGAAATATGAATTTTAAAGTAATTTTAGAGGGTTCTGCAATCCTAAGAGACTAGTCGCCACTGCTTATAGATGTAACTTAATAATTCGCATAACGCTGATAGCAAATAATCTAATATTCCTCACCGATTTTGGGGTATTTTAAATTTTTATGTCCAATTTTATTTTTTCAAATTGTTTTTCGATTCTTTTGAAGTCGATAGTTTCATCTATCTGCCAATGAAACAGAATTATAGTATGCGTCATAAGCAACTTTTTTCAATCCATGATAATTGGATGATGTAGTAAGAGACAGATATTTATATATAGCAGTCCTACTAGGTTAAATAAATTTGCATTTTAAAATAAATATCTCCATATAATTATGTGAGCAGCCGCTTAAAATTTGAAAATTAATATATCTCTCTAAGTTCTGAAAGTACAATCATGAAACTTAGTTTATACATAGATGAGCGTAAAAGGAACATTTTACTTTTTGACGTTATTCCTCTACGGGGAAGGTATAAAAATTTTATTTTCCTAAGGTTTTCCTTTTATTTTCAAATTCCACGGAAGACAAAGTGCTTTCACACAAATTCCTACATTATTTGGTGAAACTTTGCAATATTTAAGGGTGTAAATGCTTGCTCCACTTTTCCGGGACACCTGTTTGTATAATTTAGACACAATATTCCTTAATTCGAACTATTGTAAAAATTGATTTCTTTTATTTCCCTGTTAGTTTAGAAAAGTCCAAGTTGAATATATAAATGGCATTTTGTTACGAGAATGCAGAGAAAGATCCAACGGCTTCAATTTCTTTGCGGGTATAACATATTGTTTTGGTCTCTAATAATAAACAAGCTCAGCGGTAGAAGCCCCATGAATCGAAATTTCCACATTTGGGTAAATCATCCGAATGAGCTTAAGAGCACCCGAAATCTAATTTAGTTCTACCAGCTCGGATATAAAAGTCCTAGCTTTATATAAAAGAAAAGCCAAAACGACTACATACCGAACATCAAGTTTAATTAAATGAAATTTTATATAGAAAAAATTTGCATTAAAATAGTGGTAGAACTCTTAAATAATACGTAATAAAGCCAGTACTTTTTCTTTTCTCACTTATGGATTTTTGAAGAGAATACTTGTTGTTAAATGCAGTTAATCTCGTATAAACAATTCACTTAAAATTTAATTGTTTCGTCTTAGATGAGTCCTTTTGCTTATAAAATATCTTTGGATTATTATTTCAGATGTTAATTATTCTAAGGCAAATGGAATGAAATAATATTTACTAAATTATTTCAAAAGAAGTTTTAGATTCAAATCAGTTTTAACTCAAGAATAATTCCGCTCTTTTCAAACGATCAGTATCATGCGTTTCATTGAAATTTCCTTTATTGTAAAACAAAATTTTGTAACATGACAGTTAACGGCTAAGGACATGTAACATGTATATTCGGTTGTTGCTGGAAATGGGAACGAAATGCCGGACAACATTTTTTGATTCAAATAAATCCTGTGTCCTGTCTGTAATTCTGGATATGTCGATGTGAATCTAGTATTTAAGTTGGAGGTCGCAACTGCGTACAGTTATACTAGGAATGAAAATTCAATCATTAAAATACCTATATGGCTTAACCAGTTTTCTTAAAAGGAAAATAAGTATAATGTATACATATACACATTTACCTTAAACAGTAAAACATAATTGGCACGCCCTCAAAAATGAAGTAAGGCCTGACAGGTGATATTAAAAAGAACCATTTAAAACGATTAAAATATTTTAGAGTTATAAGTACTATGAAATTAAACTAATTGCCTTAATTAAATTAAATATCACAAAATATATCTTTCAATTGATTAAATTAAATTATAAATGAAATTCTTTTATTGAAATAACTATTTTAACCCTCTGAGCCCCGCAAACGGTTTTCTACGTTAAGCATTTCTACTTCGACTTCCACAGAACCGTATTATTTCTTCTCTTTAGGTCGCCTTGAAATGGAAACAACCGGCTTTTTCCTGGTTTGAATTTTGCAGTCAGAAGCGGCAAATACGTGTTTTCTCTCCTCTACTTTCCCCTTCATTGATGACTTGGTTGACAGTGACAGATTCGTGGTGATAAGCGTTACAATAGACTTCCTCGCAGGTGGTATGAAGGAACGTTTGAGGGAACAATTGAATTCCTTATCGTTAAAACGAATAGCAAGGTATTGAAGTTTCAATGCAGCTTTTTTAAAATTTGTTGAAGAAAATCTTTCTCAGATTCTTATTATGGCGTAGAAATGCTTATAAGCTTTTCTTTTCATAAACAAAAAAAGCTTATGAAGAGATGTCCCTGAATGAACCTCTAAATTGATTATCTTAGGAATTTTAGCAAACATTCCTCATAACACCTTGAAAAGGTGCTTATCCCTGAAATCGCATGAATAATTTGAAATAAGTAACAGATTTCTGTTATTTTTTTATTTTGCAAAGAAAAGACCATGTAGAAAAAAATGTAATAAGTTTTCACTGGGTTTCTAGTCCTATTTTTTTAGAAATAGAACTAGACACCCAGATAAAATTTCTTATCCAGAATAAATAATTTATTGCATTTTGTTATTTGCACAAATTGGTATTAACAATTGGTATTATTGGTATTATTGGTAATTATTATTAATTGGTAACCTATTAGTCGCTCCGAGGGTTAAGTGAGTTCTGCAACTCTGCAGCCTGGAAGGATGAGTCGAATCTGCTTTCAGGTAAACATACTAATACGCACTTTAACATAATAATACTCACAACGCTGAGAGGAAGTATTTAATATTGTTGTCCGAAGTTAAGCTATTTTCCTGTTTTATGTTAAATTTTATTTTCTCAAGTTGTCCTTCCATTATTTATCAAGTCGATATTTGAAAATATTTGTCAATGAAACTGAGTAACAGAAGACGTCATAGGCAAATTCTTTCAATCCATGATGTTTGGATGATTAACTACTAGACAAATATTTGCATTTCGCAGTTTTTAAACGTTGAATAAATTTGAATTTCTGCAATAAACATCTCCATATAAATTTGTGAGCAGCCCCTTAAAATTTAAAAATTAATATATCTCTGCAAGTAGAATCGAGAAACTTAGTTATATATAGATGAGTGTAAAATGAGCATTTTACTCATTGACACTTCACTTTTACCCATTGACGCTCATTGACTCATCCTTCTAGGCTGCAGAACTCACAGAAATTATTTAAAAAATTCGTAATTTCGATTGTACTTGCTTACTTGTCCACTTTGAGATTTATATTGAGATTTCCTCTACGGGGAATGTATAAAAATTTAATTTTCTTAACTTTTTATTTTCAACTTCCTCAGAAGAGCAAATGTTTTCACATAAATTCCTACCTTATCTGATGAAAATTTGTAATTCACTCACAACTTTGTATTTATTTCAATTAAACTTTGATAGGAGCAATATTTAATGAAATAAATGCTTGCTCCACTTTTTTGGGACACCCTGCATAGATAATTTAGATAGAAATATCCTTAGTTCGAATTATTGAAAATCTTGACTTGATTTTTTTCTCCGCCAGTTTAGAAAAATCTTAGTTGGATGTATATAGATAGCATTTCGTATCTAGAATGCGGAGTTTATGCAGATAAAGAAACAACGGCTTTAATTTCTCTGCGGGTAGAACAAATGGTATTGATCTCTAATGATAAACAAGCATCAGCATTAGAAGCCTCAGGAATTGGAACTAACACATTTCGATAAAACATCCGAATCAAATAATAGCAACTCAACTCTAATTCTGCTTTACCGGCTCGGATATAAAAATCCTAGCCTTATATTAAAAAAAATATTTTCTGCAAGGTTCTTACATCTATATTACAGCTGAATAAAATCTTATATAGACAAAGTTTTCTTTATAATAATGGTAAAACTTTTATAAACATGTATTTGCTCTATAAAGCTGATACTACATTCTTTTCTCATTTACGGACTTTTAAGAAAGTATACTTATTTTTAAATATAGTTGATCAAATATAACAAGACACTTAAAATTTAATTATTTTGTCTCATATGCGTCCTTTTGCTTTTAAAGTATCTTTGGTATATTAATACCGATGTTAATTATTCTAAAACAAAGGAAATGAAAAAATATTTACTAAATTATTTGAAAAGTAGTTTTCAGCCTCATATCAGTTTTAACTCAAGAACAATTCCGCTCTTTTTAATCGATTAATATCTGTGTGTTACATTGAAAATTCCTCTATTGTAATACAAAGTTTTTCAACATGGCATTTAATGGTTTAGGACATGTAACATGATATTCAGTTGTTGTTGGAAATGGGCCCCAAATGTCGGACAATATTTTCTGGTCCAAATCAATCCAGTGTCCTATCTTTAATCCTAGATATGTCGATATGAAGCATGTATTTAAGTTGGAGGTCGAAACTGCGCTCACTTATAGTAGAAATGAAAGTTCAATCTCTAAAATGCTTATATGACTTTATCAGTTGTCTTGAGAGGAAAACAAGGATAGCGTTTACATATACACTTTTACCTTAATCAGTAAAACCTGTTCAGTACGCACTGCATCACTTCTTCTTCCTTTGTTTCCTCACAAATAATACAGATGATAGTAATCCTTAGTTTTTGATATTCATTTATCCAATATTTGATGAGCTTAGGGTCCTTTATTGATTCTTTGCTTTGGTTTGTTTCACTTTCAATTTGTGACGACTACTAATGCTGATAACTGCTTTCCGAGCTTTTCCTATAGTTAAAGATATTAATCCCATTGATTTAATTATCCAATTCAGGGAATTTTTGACAAAAACAAAAAATTAATTTCCCATACCTCATTGTTAATGTATTTTAACAAAATGTTTCTAACAAATTAAAGTCAAACAACTTTCCTACATATTTTGTTATTTACTTTAAAACAACGTAAAGACTATTTAAAAATATTTAATTTAATGATATGTTGGTATAAACACTTCTTCTCTAACTGCAACAGCATAGCGCTTTCTCTGGAAAAAGGATTTCACACACCACATTCACAGCGTTGCAACATACGTTGTTTGTTTTACGGCCCAAATAATTAAAAGAATTGAAATTATGGTACTGGTCCAGTATAGGCGCCGGTCCATCCTATATTTTCTTGCCATTATTTAAAAATTAGCAGTTCGGAATTTTTTTGTTTAATTATATTTTTTGTTTAATAATTTTGTTTACTCACTAACTTCAATAATTTCACAATGAGAAAACATTTTTCTTATATACAACTGATTTGCATCTAGGAATTGATTTCCCACCTCCTGCGGTCTTTTACGAACTCACTCCTGGTTCGAAAAGGAAACCACTAGAAGCAATTTTAATTTTTGTTTCTTATATAAACTAAAAATATGCACTAACTCTTTCCTGCGAAAATACATTATGCTTAAAATTTATCAAAGTGCTATTCAAAATTATGAGTTTAAAACGTTTTATTTACAAACATTCTTATCTGAATAATCAATCAAAGATACTATCAGCGGGAATGGAGTTGTTCACTTGACGTCACAGTCACATGACAAACATAATTGCGTATGATATAAGTTACAAAATAAAACGCTGCACCCATTACAGAACATGTTACACTTCTGATGGATCATTTAGCTCACTCCCTCTTCCAACAACGATAGTATATCTCATCATTGGTGGTACTAATTAACTAGGTTCCTATTACTCGCACACAAGGAGGTATGACCGAACTGAGGTCACAGGTTTCCAACCTGTAACTTCACGACCGAGGACGCGACTTTAGCCTGAGCAAGCAGAAGCAGAGTGTACACAAATAATTATCTTTCATAATTTTACTTTACAGCTTAATCACAAATATTTATGCAAAATTATATAAATGTTTAATTCTTGACTAATTTACTTATGTACAATATGCAATTGTGAAGAACACTCGATGGGAGCTAATGCACCTCTGTAGAGAAATACAGTTCGATATTCATCCGTAACAGGACCGTGTTCGATAACGTTCAGGATGAACTTTTTGGAGGAATCTCCTCACATTTACTTGATATCATCTATTTCACAATCCTCTGAAAAGTGCAGTACTTGTCCGAAATTCTGGAGAACTTCGTCAAGATCAGGCCCAAGGGTCGGTTCGGTCCGCAAACAATACGCAATCCCACTCGGGAGAAAAAAGTCACGTGATTCAAAAAGAAATTCCCACGAGACCACTCTGGTCGTCCTCTCTGTACAGCAACAAACTCCGCTTTCCTCTCTAAAACCCAAGACCACCTTTTCATCTCTCGCTATAGGTATGATCTTCAGCCAGGTGGCATTTCGTTTTCTCAAAGCTTCAAAGGGTTGCCCGACCATCAATAAAGCTGGTCTATTGCAAATTTTACAGAGGCCGTCTTGGCAGGGTCTCAAAAATAACAAATTTTGTATTCTCTTAAGAATACGGCATTGTCCTCTCCCAGACATGCCGGCTAGCCTGTCAGAACGTGGATGGACTCCGTGACTAAGTGATTTCGTCATAAACCCCCTCGCAGGTTTTGAACCCCCCAAGATGGCAAAAGAAATTTGCAAGTGATACGAAATTCATTTTTTGCATCTTATAAGTGAAGTACTAAGCAGTGAATAACCACCCACCACGCATCGTAAAATCGGACGTTATGTTCCTGCCAAAAAGATTGCATTACACTTAACTCAGTCTTCATGTTTCTGCAGCATAAAAGCCTGGATGTCTGCTTAGTTGATCATATGATCACAATTCGAAACTAAGAGGTCCTTCAGAAATTAGTCTATGTGTTGTTAAAAACAGAATATTAATATTTCCAAACTGAAATCAGTTGCTGAAAGCTGAAGTAAATACATTAAACTCAGCTATTCTTCATGTTCCGCGCGCGCGTTTACACCTTCTTCTCTTACTTTATACTTTTATGTAGTGGTGGGTAAAAAATGCTCAACAATTCAAAATATATGCATCTCATAAAAAATCGAATAGTATATTCTTTAGAAATTAATACCAGTTAATACAGTATAACCTGATTATAAAGATATCGTTGGAACAAATATTGTTACAGATAGGTTATATTTGTAGACAGTTTGAACATTTGAGCAACCAATGTTTATATACCTGTGCATAGACTAACAAATTTTAATGCGATTATTAATTTATTTTACAAGTACTCGCTAATATAAAACTGAATTGTTGTTTAGTGTTGTTATAATAGCGACAAAATCAAAATTTTCTAAATCCTATCAAAACTTTATTAAAATCGTCATTTACGGCGCATTTAAATAGTTTTCGTTTTAGATCCAATTTACTTTCTTCCACAACACATTTTTTTCAAAAAAGTAGCTTCGTTTACTGAGAAATAACCATACATTTTAGCATCAACAACTTGCTTTGGTCCTTAATCAATTTTTGAAATTATTGGTAGCTTTCCTTCAAATATCAAAGTTTACGCCGCACCCTCCTAGATTCAAACCTGAAAAAAATTTCGAAGATTAAGTGGTCACTTCGAGTTAATGCCCACCCAGACACAAAGGCAATAAAAATCTGTGCATATTCCAATAATTAAACCTCTGATTCTCTATTTATCTCACATTCTTGACTAAAGGCCATCGCTTTCCAATGGAAAAAATCAGGATTGTACTATATTACCTTCCTAAAGAGGTAAAATCATCGTTATAGACAGGTGCATCTAAAAACTGATTATTGCTATAGGTAGTCTCAAAATACAATGAGTAAATAGGAATTCGCCAGTACTAAAGAGAATATTGTTATAGGCAGGTTAATCGCTAGAGACAGTATCATTATACAAAAGGTTTATCTATAGCTATTTTCTGTTAACATAAAAAATGTAGCCTTTTTTATGGTTCATGTAATATACGAAGAGAACATTGCATCCGACTAGACTTTAAACCTCAAGATTTAAAAGAACTTTCACCTTTTCAGGAACTCTCTGAGCT
The DNA here is from genome assembly GCA_013235015.1 of Araneus ventricosus. Lineage (NCBI taxonomy): Eukaryota > Metazoa > Arthropoda > Arachnida > Araneae > Araneidae > Araneus > Araneus ventricosus. The sequence continues at coordinate 783 of BGPR01022176.1, read as the reverse complement.
CGAAGAAACCGTATCGGAATAATTTCGTCATAACTATTTTAAACTTAACCAACTGTTTTACCTCCATCCAAAATATAATACAATATACCTGTGATTTTCTGTTTTGAACAGAAGTGCAGCTTTTTTTAAGAGAGATGTTGTAATGCTAGTCTATCAACTGTAATTTCAATCTACTAGATTACTACTTTTTTTACTTGGAGCACAAGAAGAAAAAGGAAATGCATCTTGTTTAGTGTCTCAGAACGTTAATCTGCGCGTTATTTTTAAGCACCATTTTAGTTCCCACTAGTTATTTTATTTGCGACACCGCAATCTATTCTGAAAATGCTCTATAAATATTTATTAATTTTAACAAAATATATGAAATATGAGAGGACTTTTTTTAACGACGTATGAATAACCACAATCAAATCCTGCCAAATTGGTTGTTATGATTTCTTCGTGTGAATAAACTTCTCAATGTGTGGTGAACTTATATTCCTTGCAATTTTAATTGATTGATTTTTTTGTTGATGTTGAATCATGACCATAAGAAATCGCTAATCGTCACTTGTCTTCTCTACTAAAGAGTAAAATACTATATATAATTCTTTAAAACCAGAAATGATGTAAGCGACTTTTTTTTTCTTCGTATTTAAATCGTCCGTATCAAAAATGATTGGCAATATTTGGAATATCTCCTAGTGATGAAGTGCGTAGAAGATTTTTTTGAAGAACTTATTTATAGAGAAATATTCAATCTTTTTAAAGATTAACTGTAGTTTTAAGTTTTGACTTACAGCT